>DF357984.1:68397-97836 GCA_000787875.1 Solanum virginianum | reverse complement strand
ATCTAGATCGAGGATTTTCTTGTGGTGAACATGCTTCCTGGAGAGTAATCCAACAAAAACAGATGATCTTGGTAGGTATTATGGTCTTCCAAATGAGTTTCCATGGCCAAAGTTCAGTGATCTGGTTTGGACAACATAATTGATGATAACAATCTTTGACTGTGAAGGTGTTGTTTCTTCCCCGTACCAGTCTGTCAGCACAATTCTCATTCAGATGTATTTTTCCACACTAGCAAGTAGTTCAAGCAGATAACCAATCTTCCAATCCTGCACATTTCTTCTGAGCATTACATTCCAGTTGTTGCTTCAGCTATTCTGTGCTATACCGGGCTTTGTGTGTATGATGCAGGGCTCGGACCTTGACCTAAGTCACCAGTCCCTCAACCTTTGCCACTTGAACCAAGTTCTTGGGGCACATCAGCATATTCATATATTGACATAGTAACTTGACAACTGAGAAGCTTATATCGAAATACATTTCAGTAGGTTTGCTGGTTAGCTTATTGGAGAATGCTTGTCGTTTCAGGTTATCTGTATACTCTTAGCGCTTCTACTCTTGGCAAGCAATGGGAAAAAGTAAGTGGTTCTATCTTTCGATTTTCATTTAGGATTTTATCAAGAATTTATAGTATCATATAATGGTTATATTACTTAGTTGTACTGTATTCCCGCATCACCCTTACATACTCGATAGTATTACAAGTAGCGGTACATGAACCTGACAATTGAAGCAGATGAAAGATTTGCTCCTTTCTGTATTTCATTGAAAATGCTGAAGAAATGTAAGAAGTTTAGCTGGTGATTAGACCCCAGTGTTTGAGTCATCAAGGGCACAGTGCTATTTATTGATGTTGTTTCTGATGTTCCCTTACAAGATTCAATAAAAGACGTTTCTTTTTGCGAAGATCTACATCACTGAAGCCTCCTTGTCTTACGGGAGCAGTTTACTGTTTCAGTTAAACAACATTACATGGATGCATAAGATTCAATCATAGAGGAGCAATTTAGTTCACTAAGCTCCCAATATGCATGGGGTCTGGGGAAGAGTCAAACCACATTGAATCTATTAAATCATAGCCTTACCTTGAATTTATGCAAGAGGCAAAACCCGTGATGCCTTTGTTACTCGGCAACAACTCTAACCATTGAGCCAATGGTTCATAACCCGTGATGACATACATTCACACTGTCAAGTTCCACATTTGTTGAGGAATGGGTTCTGGTCTCCTTATTTAGCCTTGGATAGTCCTCCCTTCACGAGTTAGCCTTTTGGTTGAGTTAGTTCCAAATTCCATTTCTTAACATGGTATCTATGTCAGACTCTTCGAATCTGTTGGTGTTTCTCAATATTTAACCCGTGTTATCTTATACATGCTTGAGTTGCCTGGTCCTGGGCGTGTAAGGGAATGTCAATCTCCCATTGGTTGAATGAATAAGTTGTGGTTGCCTTTTATATTGTGTTGGATAATGCTATCTTCATGAACTAACTTTTGGGGTTGTGTTAGGCTCAAGGTTCATTTGTTAACACACATGCAAAGAAAATGAAATAGATTCTGACTTTTGAATTAAAATTCTGCATTTCTTCTTTTTTAGGTGCACAATTTTGGCATGACAAGATTTTGCTAAATGCAATAACTAAAATAGGGGGAGCTAATCTCCCATCTAAGAGAACTCCTTTCACTTTTTTCTTCCCCCCCTCCAATATTTATGCTATGCTGCAAAGTTCATTACATAGTCCTTATCATGCAGATGGGACCTTCCTTGGAAAAGACAGTGGCATCTTTCCGACTTCTTCCTCCAACAGAAAGCTATGTCCCTCCCTACAAGGATCCGTGGAGATTTTGGTGATTACATTTCAAGGTGGCTAGGATTAACATTTTGTCTCCTTATAGCAAAGAGTCAGAGATCCAAATGTGGTTAGCAAATGAGAAACAACATTGCAATTCTTTCTCATTTGATGAGGAAAATATACTTCAAACTGAGCTCGAACTTGCAACCAGATGTGTGCTAAGCAATTTTGACACGATGCTCGTGTCAAATGCCAATGCAGCTGTTATACATTTGTGAGACACCATTGTAATTCTTGAATGCAATTTTTGGTGCAGTGATTACTACAAATTCTTTTAGGGTCTTTTTGCTCGACAGTAGATCATCTCCAGGCTAGAATTTTCTGCAGAATGCAGCAGCAGTTTGGATGGGCGGACCTGTTCTATGTAATTGTTATGTTTCTCTGAAATGAAAAATATATCTTGAAAAAAATGAATTGCTTGTGTGCTTTAGGCACTTTTCTTCAGTCTCTACTTTGGCAAAGCTACTTCTGCTATTAATTTGAGCAAAGTAACTGGAAAGCACCTCTAAAATTTTTTAGAGAAAGGGGGGTTAATGTTTCTATTCAGCAGACATGGTTACTAGCAAGAACTTGGAAGCCTGTAGATTGGGATAGGTGATTGATTGATATAGTGCACGAATCTAAATTATTTTGAGGTCACTATGTGTGCATAATTGTAAGTTTACAAGCTGGTTAAAAATCTAGGGTGTGAAAAAAATCATCGATAAATTGAACCAATAAAAACGTTATTGGTTTATAGTTGTTGGGTTATTAGATTATTAATGGTATTTAAAAAAAAAGGATTATTGGCTTATCAGTTTGATATTGATTTTTACTATTGAGTTATTGGGTAAATCGATAACCCAATAAGATTATACTAATTTACTATTTTACCCATCGTAAATATCAAATATTAGTAATTTAATAGTAATAAGACACTATAACAATACTTTACCTATTTTAGTCTTTACATTACTCAAGTGATTAGCTACTCACTTTAGTATTTTAGTTTGTAACTAAGTAATTGTAGCTATGCAAGTTTGTAAACATGACTTTCGTACTCTATCTACTTTACTAATGCAAATTCTCATTATCATTCTTATTGAGTGAACCGAAAATCGAACCATTAAGGACTTAAAACCGATAAAAATTATTTTATTGATTTGTTATTAATTTAACATATTTAAAAATTGAAAATTGATAAACCGAGCCAATAATGTCTTAAGTCAAATCAAACCGATCGATACACAGCTCTAGTTAAATCAATTTATAAGCAAAAGTTTACTATTTTATTCCTAACATTTTTTACGATCTTCAAAATACCTTCCACTGCCCCTTAATTCAACTTCAACTGTTGAGTGAGTTTTCTTGTAAGGAATCTGCATCATCATACGTTTCTAACATTTTTATTTAAACATATAATTGCTTATTTATAAAATTAATTTTAATGCTTAAAATGCTCTCTTATAAGCAACTTTCAATTAGTCACGTCAGACATGCTCCCAAGTTTTCCAATAAAAATGGAATGTAACTGGACATCATCTGATTCCCTGCATACTGGTAATATACTATATGTTAATTTAGTATTATGTTTCAAATTTCAATCATTTTACCTTTGTATCTATATTAAAATAGTTAGCAACCCAAATTATATCAGCAGGAATACAAGCCTAATTTGAAGTTGATATTCTATTTTTATGGATGCTTCAAATTCTATACTAAAGTTAACATGAAGCATTCGTGTCGATTCCAATGACTGCTAAATTCAAACAGGGAAGTTGCTCTCATTATGTCATAGTGACAGCAAAAACAGGAGGGGTGCGGGGATTGTTCTGCCCTCACCAGAAAATTGAGCAAGGAAAAATAGTAAAGAGATGCAGCTGCTTACATCGTTCAAATAAAAATTATTAGGGAGGAACAAACATATTAGTCATCTTGCATATTGAACCAAAAGGAATAATAACCTATAAACATGCTCATTTACTCCTTTTGAGCAAATAATAATGGAATTTACAACTAATTAGCCTCATCCAGGTGCAGCAATGAGGTCTTGTTTTCTAGTTCTACGGAGGCTGACAAGTGACAAGTAGAGGGTGGTTTTGGGGTGGGGGGTGGGTTGTTCTAGACACCTAGGCTCCTATAGCAAGAATCAAATATGTACACTGTAGAAAACCTTAGCTTAGTCTTGTGATGTTGTTGAATATTCAAATAGAAGACGTTTGGATGGAGTAGACTGTAAAAGAACCCGAAGCCGGCTTGTCAGCTGATATATCAAGGTCCATTGCATTGCCATCTCAGAGTCCTTCATCTGCCTTACGACAGAGGCCTGAAAAACAGAGATGAAAAGCCTTTTGTTACAGATAAATAGCAAGAAATAAATAAACATAAAACAGCAGTATGACTTAAATAGAAGGATGCAGATAATAGTGTATAGCACTGAGCAATGCTGTTCTATGTTCCTTCATTGCTACTCAATTTTCTGATACATCATCCATAGGAATGCGTTGATACTGCACCAAACTATTGTGCATGTCAACAGTGCTTCTTGACAATCATATATCTAAGACACATACTTCTAATGGCAAATCATTGAATGGTTGTGGTGTACAATCTCTCAAGTCACCATGGGCACCACTTTAAGCGCCTTTGATTTCTCTGATCTCCTCTGAGCAACCAACCTACATCCAATGAAGCAACCACAGTGGGTACCCACTTGTAGGCATCAATTCCAATCTAATATCCCTTCCCGAAGCTTTTCTCTCTCCTTTCCAAGCACCAATTATCCTAATCTTGGCTCAACCAAGTCTTGCTTCGTCGCAAACTCCAACCTGCATAAGCCCCTCCTTGACCCTCCCCCTATGCCGATTCCCCTAGACCATCTTTTAGTACCTGTGTGCCCAAATTGCCCCCACCCCCTCATGCTTCCATTTTGTAGACCTGGAAAGAAGTGATCGGTACCAGGCATGGCGGTTAAGGTTGTGGAATCTTATATGCAGGTTGAAGTTTTAAGAGGCGACTACTAGACATGAATAAAGCAAAAGATGTCCACCAATAGTCCATGAGGACATTGCTGGAGGCAGTGACTTGGCGGTAGTTCTTTTGATGTGGGAGAAAAGACCAGAAGGTAATGGTGTGGTGAAGAAATCAGCAGGAGGGTGGTGTGGTGTAAAAAGGAGCTAAATCCATTACAGGATAGTGCATTTGGATTGATTGGTACGTACCTTATCACAGTGCTGGGATGTCATACTATGAGTAACCATAATTTTTCACTTTTAATAGTTTCATAGTATCAGTAAAGAACACAAAATAGGAGGTTTACTGAATACATGTAGGTGTTTGGTAGAGTGTATCAGCAAAAATAATGCATGCATTAACACCTTGGAGTAACTAGTAAAGTTGCTGCCATGTGACCCGCCACCAGGAGGTCATGTGTTACAGCTTTCCAAACACTCTTTGACAAAAATGCAAAGATATGACTTTGTACAATAACCCTTGTGGCCAGGCCCTTCTCTGGACCTAGCGCATAGCGGGAGCATACACTTTTTCATCCTATATATAACTAATGCTTACATTAGTTATACACTCTATTGTGTATTAAGGAATGTATTACTAATACCATGAATTTCCAAGTATTAGTTAGGGGTGGGCGTTCAGTATTTGGTTCGAGACTTTCAAATTTCGAGTTCCATAATTCGATAGTTGATAGTTAAAGGTAGATACCAAATATAAAAATTTTAAATTTCGGTTCGGTAATTAGCTAATCGATAAATCAAACTTCGATTCAGTATGATATTAGGTAATACCATATTGAAGTTGTAGTCAATTGTATACAAAATTAATACTATTGCTCTTATTATTTCTATTTTCTATGTGAAAGCACAATATAATAGAATATGAACTAGTAGGAAGGCATCAAGAAAAGCAAATTGACACAGCTAAAAAGCATATACATTTGGATTATTTATATTTAGTCTTTGAATTTAACTTTAGAACTATATTAACGATTAATTGACATGTTGATATATGACCTTCACTAAGTAAATGATTCGGCATTTGGAAAATTCCGAATACCAAATAGTACTAATGTCTCATACCAATCCCAAACCCAAATACCGTAATTCTAAAATTTTACTCCCGAATACCACACCGATTACTGAATTACCAAATACTAAATTACTAAAAATTTTGATTCGATTCGGTAATATGCCTAGTCCTAGTATTAGTAATGCAAGGAGATTTAATACATGCATCAGCATGATTAAAGATCCAATTGTCCTCAAAACATTTTTGAACATCTTTTCCACCATATTTATGGAGAGTATCTTTGCAAATAAATACTCCTTCTGTTCCATAAACACCATATCCATTTCAGCCCATCCCAAAAAGAATGTCAACTTACTATAATTAGAAACATTTTAACTTTAAAATTTTACTTTTATCCTTAATGAAATGAATCTCGACAACACAAATATCTAAGGATTGTTTTAGATCACAAGTTTCAAAAGTCTTTCTTTTTTTTCTTAAACACCTTGTCAAGTCAAAGGGTGTCAAATAAAATGGGAGGGAGGGAGTATCTTTTTAAAAAATTAAACAATGCATGCTATTTAATACACCAAATTAAACAATACATAAGAAAAATCTCTGGGACAGAGGGAGTTTCTTTTAAAAAAATCGCGCAATGCATACTATTTAATACACCAAACCAAACAATACATAAGAAATCTTTCTTTAAAATTAATGCAGGTACAACTAATGCAAACATTACTAATACACTCTATTTAGCATTATTCTTATACAACCTTCCAAATAACCCCGTAGTGTGTTTTTCTTGATTAAGTGTACAAGATCATAACTCACCAAATTATGCAAGTAGGTGAAAAGGGGCAGGGCTAAGAACCTATTTGACCTATCTAACGACATGGAATCTAACCACTTCGACATGTTCTCTCTCTCAAGTATAACATGCTTGTTTTTTCTTTTAA
The DNA here is from genome assembly GCA_000787875.1 of Solanum virginianum. Taxonomy (NCBI): domain Eukaryota; kingdom Viridiplantae; phylum Streptophyta; class Magnoliopsida; order Solanales; family Solanaceae; genus Solanum; species Solanum virginianum. The sequence continues at coordinate 91,026 of DF357984.1, read as the reverse complement.
TAAAAATGTAGTACTAAGTTTAAAAATACAGTACAAGACATAGTGTAGTTTTGGCTATAGTATATATATCTAAGAAACATAGATAATGACATGGGACAGGGGCAGTGTTTCTCAATTGCATCTTTTTAAGGTTGAGTACAAGATTATTCTCTGTATCCATTGCTAACTCAACGGAAAAAATAACCAGTAGTTTTTTCAACAGAGGTTATGCTAGGGCTTCTGCAACTGCACTTCACACAAAACAAATCACCAAAATTCTCTTACAAATCTTCATCTTTCATGACAAAATTGAGCATATTCATGATCTCTGATGACGAGACTATTTTCCAGTCAACTCTGGCATAATATCATAGGTTTGATATTCAAATATCATACTTCTTCTGTGATCCATTAAATTTTAAGGACTGAGAATTAAGGGTTGAATGTCGCCCATTAAAATGAGAGGCAATAAGGATTAAGAAAACTTGAAATGGGTTGTAAATGTGTGAAATGTTTCTCCATGTTGCATCTACTTCACAGTCCAGCAAGAGGCATTTACTCTGAATGGAACATGATTCTTTGAACTATGTTTTTTCCTTAGCAAGGAAGGATAAAGGGGATAGAAATGGATAGCATTACTTCACTTGGGGCCCATTTCTGAAGAATTGTGGAATTGAATTTGAGTGTCATTGGATGTCATTACACAATTTTGGTCTTTGATAAAAGCAATTGCATTCTCCAATTCTCAAGGAGTATTGGCGGCACCGGCAGTGTGCAAGGTGGGGATTTCACTTTTGCGCTAGAGTTAGGGCATAGTCCTATACCGATCATGGTAGAACCATCCCACTTCTTGTACTCCACCAATGTTGCTCTTGATCCACACACTGGACTTCCAAACCTAGGTGTGACGGGGGTGTTAAGTCTCCCACCTCAGTGAGGGTTGCGTTATTTATTCTCCTTATGTGGACTTGGGCAATGCTTCACTTACGACCAATGTGAGATCATCCGGTTGGGCTGGATTAAAAAAATTGTCATGGAGGAGAACTCCGCCTACTCTTTCACACAGAACATAGAAGTGATATACTTCTACCTTCCATCCGATTTGAGGGGGAATAAAATTTTTTTCGTGGAGGAGCTTGCAATCCCTTCAGTTTTACTCCGCTTCCTCTTTTACTCACTTATCAAATAAGGGATATAGGTTCTTGCTAATCTACAATATGACGGTAGTAGGTTAGCACTGTACCGACTTTTTAATTTCCTAAAATACCTCTAACAGCTCATCAATTTTACAATATTTCCTAAAATACCTCTAGTGATGGATTTAGAAATTAAGAGTGAAAAGAAGAATAAGGTTATTTATGCCTAACCGAGGATTAGATGGGGAGGCCTGACTCCTGCCCTTTCTCGGGAGATGGGAGAAAAGTTGAGTAGTTTAGGGGCTTGGAGTAGTAGCGGAGATGTGAACACCATGTGGGACACTACTGCTAGTTGCATTAGAAAAGTAGCTACCGAGGTACTAGGGGTTTAGAGAGGGGCCTTTAATGGACGTTAGGGGTGATTGGTGGTGGAACGGAGAAGTTCAAGGCAAAGTGAAAGCTAAGAAGATTGCTTATATAAAGTGGTTGGAGTGTAGGAATAAGGATGAAAAGTGAAGGCTTAAGGATATCTATAAGACGACGAAGACAGAAGCGAAGATGGCGGTGACGAGTGCTAAGACATTAGCGTTTGAGCGCTTGTATGTGGAGCTAAGTGATAAAGGCGAGGACAAGAGATCGTATAGGCTCGCAAAAGAGAGAGAGGAAAGCTCGCAACTTGGACCAAGTGAAGTGCATCAAGGATGAGGAGGGTGAGGTGTTGGTAGATGAGACTTCCATTAAGCTAAGGTGGAAAACTTACTTTCATAAACTCTTAAACGAAAAAACGGATAGAGATATTGAGCTGGGAGAGTTGACACACTTCGATAGTCATTGAGATTTTGGATATTGCCGGCGTTTTAGAGCTGAGGAGATTAGACATGCTATTAGTAGGAGATTCTGGTGGATTTTTGGAAGAGCATGGTCAAGGATGGTACGGAGTGGTTGACTAGGCTGTTCAATGCTATTATGAAGATTGCTAAGATGCCCGATGAATGGGAGGTTGTTCAGATGCAGAGTGGGCAGCGTCGCCCTCTGATAGACGATCCACTTCTCGATATTGTGTTCTAGTTGGGGAATATTTGGTGTCTTGCAAAAATTAAGAAACAAAATGTGGTTGTGGTTGCTAGATTTGGTGCAAAAGCAGAATATCAGGCTATGGCAGTGGCAACATATGAACTCATATGGATCAAGCAACTACTGAATGAGTTAACATTTGGAGATGCTAAAGGAATGGAACTTGTGTGATAATGAAGCTGCACTTGACATTGCACCAAATCTAGTGTTTCTTGAGAGGACCAATCACAGAGATTGATTGTCATTTTGTTAGAGAAAAGGCACTCTCAGGAGACATCATCACAAGGTTCATGCAGTTAAGTAATCAACTTGCATGCATATTCACAAAGTCCCTAGCCGATCCCAGAACAAGTTATATATGCAACAAGCTTGGTACATCTAATTTGTATGCACCAACTTGAGGGGGAATGTTAGAATCCCAGAAATATTCTATAGCATATTAAATTTAGTAGGTAGCTTGATTTACTCCTAGTTTAATTAGGAATTGATTTTCTTTCCTTATTAGGATATGTAAACTTAGCCATTTAAACCCCAATAGCTTGTGGGAATAATCAAGCTGGGTTCTCTCTCAAAATCTTGTCCTCTCACAGCCATGTAGACGACTAGAAACATGTGATGGTATATGTTCTAAAGTTCCATTATGGTCATGAGTCATTTGATAACTTTTTTACTGAATGAAATCCAAAAATATAAAGTAATTCATCTTCCTCACCCAATTTGACTAGATTTAATGAATAGTGAGTGGTTAGTTTGTCTTGTAATAAGCTCATCAGTTGGTGGTGCTATTTGTTCTACTGAAGGTTCTGTTTTGTGCCCCAAAGAACAAACCAAGGTTATCATTGTCTTAATAACGTGAGAACAGACATCTACTGTTCCATTTACTTTCACCTCAAAATCACATTAGTTGGACCAATGAATCCACTCCTGATTTATACAGAGTCCATCTTCCAAAATCCTCAAGCTAATGTAATTTATCTGAGATTTTCAAAATCATTAATGAAAAGTTCTAGAACAGAATTTAAGGACTAACAAGCTCTAAGAAACGTGAAGAAAAGATAGTCATTAAACCTGGAGGCGCTTCCCTAGTTGGACTTCAACTTCTGTACCAAAGGAAATATTGCTGGCCAGTGACTTTAGAGGATCAACACTGGGATCAACAGAAAGCAAGTTAGGTATCTGCGGTGCATAAACTAGCCTCCATCTGGCCTGTCCAAACTCTCCTTTTCCCTCTATTCTTGGCATCAATGTTTCAAGTGTTGCAGTGGCAAGCTTCTTAAAGGCAAGCTGGCCATCACTTTCTAAAATGGATTCAGCTAACTGACTCTCAAAAACTCTAGCAGCCTGTTCAGCCAGAAGCATTTCAAAGTTGGTTAAGCCATGTATCAATACATTTTTTGAGCTATTTGAACTGAAACTTGTAACTGCACATATATATATATATATTTGTATTCCTGCAGTTTCTCTCCGAAAAGCATTGATAGGAAGGATTCTAGAGTCTTAGAATATTTCCAATGCAGGAAACAGAAATCATCGCTCAATGGAGGGATATTGACATGTTTATTAATTTAAAGTCTACCAGCAAAGCAGGCCAAAGTAATATAATTCTTTGCTGTAAAATATTGTTGTTTCTAAATAATTGTTGTTTTCCTCCCTTTTAACCCCTTTTCAACTCATTTTTGTGGGAAGCATGCTCTTGTGTATTTAACCTTGAGAATTTAATTGTCAGCATCCAATAACATATATTTCTAAATAATTTAACATAAAAAGTCTGCTAGATTTTCACTGCTTAGAATGGATTGTGCATTAAGAAAACATTGGCATCTACGTGACAACCTCAGTAGGTGACAAGACATCTTGCTCCACAGAACGCATCGATGTTACCACTAACTTATCCTGCCATTTGCTAGCACGACTTTGTATCCTGAATTGCCACTCTGATCCAACCAAAGCCAAGTCTAGCATTGGATCGAGTCCATTATCAGGCTCAAATTTGGCTATGTTTAGATGATCTCGTTTCAGTCTCACCTGAAATTGAAGACAATAAGGATATTAGGTGAAGAGAAAATACAATCTCAGAGTTCCCACAAGGAGCCAAGAACAAAAAGCAAACTAAAAGAGAGAAAAATTTCAGAACCTTCCAGGGTGAGAAAAGAATTCACAAAGCTTAACCTGTGTTGCGACAAGATTGACATCTCCATTCTCAAACATTAATATGCCTTTAGGCTTTATCGACTTGGGATGAGCAACACCATTTAACTCAAGTTCTCCACTGACAGCAAAATTGAGAATCAGAGGATAGACTATCCTCAGTTCTGGTCCCAGAACAAGTTTCAGGTCAGTAAGGCGGATGTCCAGCTTAGGTTTGCTCTCTACTTGGACCCTTTCCTTAATATCTTCAGCATTTTTACCTGAATATTAAAAAAATCGGACTCAACAGTCGTAATATTGAACCCATCAATGTCACCTCATCTTAAGCAAGAAAAAGGAAATGCCTCAGGCAGCTGCTGGACCATTTGGTATCAAGTTCCAGAGCCACAAAATGTTCAAAATATCCCCATGTCTGTTTCAAAACCAAATTTAAAACCTTGGAAAATTAAGCCAGTGGTATATCCAGGCAGATATTTTTCGAAACCAAATACAGGTGCTTGACTTCAAATCCAACTTGAATGCCCAAGTGGGTCGGTAGACTCTAGCTTCTTTTGTTTTATTTTATGTGTGTGTGTGGGTCTGTTTCTTTTTCAATGGAAATAAGGAAATTTCATTAGAAGGCATCAAGAAGATGCAAGGGAAAAAATTACAGCAAAAGAAGGCGTCTGCTCCTATAAAAGAACTTACTTAATAACTAAAGAACAAACATAATCCAGAAACAGTTCAAAGTCTAGTTGAACCAGCTATATAGGTTGACCAAACAGTTGGATTTAAGGAGTTTTGTCCATGAAAATTATGAGTATCTGAAAGTAGTTTTTGTTTATAAAGTGAAAAGTATACCTGAAAAGTGGAGTTGTGTTTGGCCATGAATTTTTGTTTGTAATGTGAAAAGTAAAATCGAAACTGGAGTTTTGAATTTTTGCGAGTAAATTGGAGTGAAAAAAGTGAACACAACTTTTCAGTGTCATCCAAATTTCCCGAATTAAACTTCAAGTCGAATTCCGAAATTTTATGGCCAAAAGTATTTTCCAGAGTTACAACTCCTGGAAAAAGTAAAAGAATTCATGGCCACTATGGTTAGGAGTTGAAATCTCATAAGAAAATCTGTGATTCCTTTCATTCCAGATGCACCAAAAATAGCAGCAGGCACCAGGCATCAAGTTTTTGTAATGGGTTTCGCATACACACTCTATGATAGCATTACCAACTCTCATAAGCTTCTTCAATGGTATTTGGCGTGACCCAGGCAAGTCCAAAAACTGATAAGAACATACTCCACACATCAGCTGCTACTGCACAGAGCAAAAATAATGGCCTAACACTGTCCAACTCCATCTGGCACATATAACATCTATTTACAATCTGAACTTTTTTTTGGCTGAGATTGTCTTGAGTAGGACATGCATCATACATAGCAGTCCAGATAAGCTACTTTTGAGGGTAGTTTGGCTTTCCATATAAGCTTACATGACCATTTGTCAATCAATTCCTCGTTAGAACATAGATTGTCATTTCCCCTAGGTTATTTTTTTTAAAAAAATTTAGAATTTGGTCACTTTTCTCTTTTATGTTAGCCCTTACATTTCTAAACTGAATTTTCTTTTGGAGAAGCTAGAGGTGGCCCCTGTGGTTGACAAGATGAGGGAAGCGAGACTGCGATGGTATGAACACGTTCAGAGAAGAAGTACCGATGCCCCTGTAAGGAGGTGCGAGAGGTTGGATTTAAGAGTTACATGGAGGAGTAGAGTTAGACCGAAGAAATATTAGGGGGAGGTGATCAAACAAGATATGGTGAAATTTGATCTCACCGAAGACATGACCTTAGATAGGAAGGAGTGGAGGTCGCGAATTAGAGTAGCAGGCTAATAAGTTAGTAGGGTTAGATTAATGTCTAGCCGTGGGGTATACGATTTGTCAGGTCTTTATATACTGTGTTGTCATTATCTGTCTTATGTGTTAATTTTATCGTACTTACATACTATCATATGCTTTTCGTTATTAGTCAATATTTCTGTTTCCTTTTCTTTTCCTTTCCTCTTTTTCTCTATCTAGTTTATTCTGCTTATGGGTTTTTGAGACGAGAGTTCCCAGGAAACAACCCCTCTACCTCTATGAGGTAGTGGTAAGGTTTTTGTATATTCTACCCTCCCCAGACTCCACTCGTGGAATTCCACTGGGTATGTTGTTGTTGTTGTTGTTGTTGTTGTTGTTACAGGCTGCATGAGCCTTAGAGCTGAACAGGCCTCCTTTTGCTTTTTAGCTAATTCAATATACGTTTAGTATTCTCACAACTTTTAAAATATGAAGCGTCTATGATATTTTTAGGATTTAGTGATATTTTATAAAAAGTTAATAACCAAAATCCAAACACAACAGTTTTCCAAAACCAATTCTTCCAAAACTAGAGTCTCTCAGAGGTTTTATATGTGTTTCATAGAAAGTGAATATTCACATGTTCTCCATGAGCAAAAGAGAAGAATTTGGACTTCACAAAAGTGCTAAATCCAAATGATGGAAAATACTATTACTAAAAGATCAAGAGTTTAAGAAGCACTAAACTGTTAAGTTCAATGAAAATGTGCACTTAATAGGACCTACTGCAAAGAATCAGACAGTTAATTTTGGACATTTCTCTTGTAAAATCCCTGTTATTCGTAATGAGGACAGAAACGGAGCCTTAAAGAAATAACTAACCTAAGTAAACAGAAAATCACTGGTTCGATCAGATGGCCTGAACTCAACCAGGCAATTGATGAAGAAACCAAACTATATAGACTGAGATCATACTCAAATTACCTGATGATTGATTGAACTGAATGTCTGAAGCAACAGGCTTTAAACTGAGGAAACGCGAAACATACTTTGATGCAACTATTCGATTGTAACCTCCTGCTGGAAGTCTTGATTGATCAGATGTCTCTCTACTCAAAGGAGCAGTTCCACTACCCTTGTCATGTGGCAGGTATGCTTCCCCATGACTCAGTTTCATCTTCCCAGAAATGTTTGGTTGCAATATGGACCCCCTTACTTGCAATTGAGTATCAACTTGCCCACTGTTGTTTCAGTCATCATCAAGTTTCACAAGGAAAGACGAGATGAGAAGATCCATATTATTTGCTAGAGCTAGAATAACTTGAAAAGAAAATAACTGAAGAAAATAAGAAAAAGCAGGGTGTAGAATGCCAGTATAAGTAGTGCATGTTTACATAGATTCGTCAGGAAAGCAGAATTCAGTATTTTTTTAAAAATCCAATTTAAAGTGAATGAAGAAAAGACTATGTCGTTTGCCTTTAGGTGCTAAAAGAAAATCCAGAGATATTGATCGGGTACTTTAGAAAGAAGTGAGAAAAGATTGGCAAGATGGATTCTCAATATCTTTCTCTGGGAGGCACTTTGACCTTGAGTAATGTGTCTCCGATGCACTCCCTACATATATGATGTTTTTATTTCCTACTATAAGTGCGCAAAAGAAGATGGATGATCTGAGAAGGAACTTTTTATGGCAAGAGAACAAAGAGAAGAAAGGTTTACACAAAGTTAAATGGAAAAATTTGATCATCAGCAAAAAAGATGGCCCTGGGAATCAGAAACCTGAAGAAACAAAAGAAGGGTCTTCTGCGAATCAGAAACCTGAAGTCACTATGGAGGTTCACAAATGTATTATGGGGCACAGTTATAAAAGCAATGGGAAAGAAGGATTTTGGATGACCAAAAAGGTCCAGCCCTTATGGAATCAGTCTGTGGAGAACTATCAGAAACTTATGGTTGAGTCTCAAAGGAGGATTGAGATTTAATGTGAAAGATGGCCCGGAAATCATGTCCTGGGAGGATGACTGGCTGTGCAGTGGATGCTTGAAGGTGCTTTTTCTTGACTGTTGTTTTTCTTTTTTTATTAAGCAAAGATATCATTAATGGCATCAAGAAGATGCAGAAATTTACAATGCTGAGTACAAGGAAAGCAAAAATAGAGATACAGTCAGTTCTATCAACTAGAGACTACATCTTAAAGAACTAACAAAATCCAAAAAGAGTTCAAAGCTAGATACACGAGTCAGCTTGAGTCAGCAAAAAAATTGTATCAAGCACTTAGATTTTAGGGAGACACATGAAATTGAGATTCCATCAAAACATCTTCTATTTCTCTCTGGCCAAATGCACCAGAAAATAGTTCCATCAACCAGATAATTTTTATGGTCCCAACTACTTTTTCTAGACTTATTAGCTTAAGTCTCCAACATGGGCACACCTTCAAGGAGGTCTGGTCAACATATGGGTGTTTTTCAAAGTTTGGAACAAGGAAAGGGGCTATAAAAGGGAGAAGACACACTGAGATAGCATAACCACTCAAGTGGAATTAATATCATTAGTTCAGATTATAAAGAATTGAGTCAAGTAAGCTCATAGGTTATATTTTGGACTTGGAAACACATCTGGAAAGTGAAGGGAGCCTACTTGGAAAAGTACCCCTTTATTAGACAATTTCGTCCGTAGTTTTGATTTCTACAAGGTTGCCTGCTTCTCCTGGCTGGTGGTAAGAGAAGCTGTACTGACTTGTGACAATCTTAGAAAGAAAGGAATACAACTATACTCAAGGTGCTACTTCTGTGGGCAAGAGGCAGAGACAATAAATCATCTATTTTTACACTGCAAAGTTACAAGGCAACTATGGGATCTATTGATTAATCTCAAGAGGTTCTAGCAGGACAATGCCAGAAAGAACTTTTGAAGTTATTGCATGCTGGAACAAAGTTGAAACTGCAAGACTAGAAAAGACAGATGAACTATTTGATGGAGAATAAGGAAGGAGAGGAACTCTAGGTGTTTTGGAGACAGATATAGCAGCCTTGTTTCCTTCTCTCCTTCTCTTCTGTTTTTGGTGTAAATCAGAATACACAGATGATTCTAGGGAAATCATATATGTACTAGGTGCCTTGTAAGATAAACAAGGCTGTAGTTTTTGTAGTTTACCTGCCCTTTTTTAAAATCCTTTTGTGAGCACATACTTTCGTTACCAGCACATTTTTTTAGTGTGGATTTGACATATACGCTGGAATATTTTACCTTCTCAAAAACGAAAAATAGATTTGAAAAGATCGAAGAGTGCCCCGAAGAAGATAGAAAGTAGGCTTAAAAGTGGGCTTAGAGTAGAGAGTTGGTTCAACAGATAAAAGAGTGAGCTGTAGCAAAGTTAGTGGCTCAATGTGCTAGATTGAGAGAGAGAAGTTCAGAAATGATTTGATGGGCTTGAGTGAAGAATGAGAAGCCCAGCGATTTAGTTAGTGCCCACATTGGTTGAGGGAATGACTTTTTGTCTTCTTATATGATTTTGGGCAATCCCCACATCATGAACTAACGTTCGGGCAATCTCCTCTTCTCCTTATTAGTAGTTTACTTAGTGGTCGCGTAGGCTCTTATTCTATAAAGTGTATTACTATCTGTTGTTTCGCTATCATATTTTTTTAGCAATCCTGCTTCGGAAATAGTTTAATGGGCCGAGGGCTTATCAGAAACAACCTTTCTACCTAACAAAGTTAGAGGTAAGGTCTGCACACAACCTACCCGATCCAGACTCCACTTGTGGGATTACACTTGGTAACTATTATAGTTTTAAGGTTAACGAAAACAAGTGCTCTATGAAAACTTTTATGTTTTCTAATTTTTGCATGAGCTATGTTTACTAAATAACGTAAGGATGGTTCACACTCGACCAAAGTTGAAGCACCAGGTGTCAATACACCCCTCCAAGGCTTGTGGTATGACAGCACAAATGTATTCTTTAACAAAGTGAAACAGGAAAGAACTCCATGTGTCTTCTTAAAAATCAGAGATACAATCAGTGCCTCAACCAACTTTAATAATTTGTTTGTTATTACACTGAGACATATGACGACAGAATCCTGTAAAGTTAACACATATATTTCTATAGATAAATGCATTTAAAATATACCTGAAGATATTTTTTGCTCGTACTTCCAGTACTTCACATTTCAAATCAATTTTATCACCATCAGATGCCTCAACTGTTCTGAGTGGCAAATTTCCCTTCACAGAAAGTTTCCCTTTTCTGCTTACTCTACCTTCCAATGAACTAATACTTAGTCTGTTTGAGTTCACCAGAACTGAGCCGCCAAAGTTGGTCAGAGGTTTACGAAATACAGGTGAAGATACAGTCGCCCTATGGAACGATGCAGACCCATCGAGTATCGGTTGTTCAACGGTACCTCTAACCTGAATGTTTCAACAAGTGTATATCAGCACTAAAAGAAAGGGAAACAGATACATAAACAAAAGAAAAAACAACTCCTTATTTTCTCCCTCTTTCTTTCCTCCTTCCTTTCGAAATCAATTTTACCAACTTGAAATAGTCTGTTGACACTTCACACTTTTATTTTGACATTTCTGCATGTAATCTTACAATTAAGTTAAGTGAACCTACCTGAAGCACAACTTCAGCATTTCCCTGGAGCCAGTTTGCATATGGAGACAAAGCTGTCAACAACATCATGCCAGCGTCTTTAATATCAGCATCAATCCTGACTTCCCCGGCATCGAGTAGGTTCCAGTTCAACCCTTTAAGGTTTTCAGCCAACTGAGTGTCCCAACCCTCCTCATTTCTCTCTCTGGCGCTTCTTTTATCACTAGCTTCATCTACAGGTGCCTTGCTCTTCTCTGTGCCCCAACTACGAATCCAGGATGCTTCGCTTTTGTCCCTTTCTGAATTATCTTCCTCCAAAACATTATTTTGGACAAAGGTTACAGGGACACTTCCTTGAATGTGTACATGACCATTTTGGATTATTGGTTCAAATTTTGCATTGAACAGGAAACGGCTAGTTGGGGTTAGTGAAGCAACAATTTCAGCTCGACCAAGGTCAATACCCCCAATGGCACCATCGAGGAGCCTTACTTGTACATCACATTCTGGTTTAGAAAGATTTCCTCGAAGATCCCCTTCCATATGCAATATGCCTCTAATTGGAGACATAAATTGCCGCAAAGAATGAACCGCTTCAGTGGCAGTTGATTCAATAACCTGAACCAATGTAGGAACTAAACTAACAGGAAAGTTTAGAACAGCAAAATGTAGATTAGGCTTTGCCCCGACCAGAGTTCCATCTGCATGTATTGTGGCATTATCCTTTTGGATAAAGAATCTCTCAAGACGCAAACCATCATCATTGCTGTATGCACCAGCTGCCAGAACACGCTGAGTCTTATAAGTCCCCCATTCCCATTCCTCCCCATGAAAATCGAACTCAGCCTAGAAATTACAGAAATCAGCTCAAAAAGTAGGCAATAAGAAAGCAACCTGGAAGATTATTATTCAAACATCCGATGGCATTAAAATCATTTGAAAAATCTATAGCAACGTATCAACTACATGTTTCCTGCATTTTGCTATCCTACTTAAAAGCAAATACCTCAGAGGTCTGTCAATGTTTCTAGAGGAATGAGTTCAAAAATTGACACATTAAAGGATCGAGTCCATAGCCACCCTAGTATATAATAGATCAGGTGGAGGCAATTAGGTTAGAATATTTGCATGTAATATAATCAGCAAATTAGGAAAGCACGGTCACTAGTACAGAATCAAAATAAAGAAGCAAAGGTTTGCATGCAAATTAGGGATGGCATCAGAAAATATTCAACAAAGACAACCAGCTCAAAAGTCATGCAAACTAGGGATGGAACCAGAAAATATTCAACAAAGACAAGCATCTCAAACTTAATTTAAAACAAAATCAAATGCTAAAGCCTAATAACTTAGAAGACAGTACTCTGGAACGGGACTGAACTGCACCTATTCTTATGAGGTTTGTTGCGTTAAGCCGTTAACTAAGGTGGGTAAGAATATATTGCAATGCAAAGACAAGGAGTATTTCATGTCAGAGTACCATGACTGAAATGTAGACTTATTTTACCATTGTATCTCCATTTCCTCCACCACTTGCATCTAAAGAGCCACTCCAGCGACCCTTAAGTTCAGCTAAACCAGGAAGATTGAACTCTTCAAGGATAACTTCATCTGATAGAGTAGAATGACCCCGAATTTCCTATGTTTGTTGCCATCCAGAAATGATAGAGCTTGTCTTAGTATTATCTCCATTAACTGGAAATCCAAGAGTAGCAGAACAAACAGAGGTTTCCAGAATTTATCATGGTATTTTATACATAAGTACCTCAAGCATCTTCTGGAGGCTTTCAGTGTAGAATCCGATTAACTGCAAACTTTGCATGAAAAGGTCCTGCAAGCAAGTAGAAGAGAGTTAATATTTGTATTTATGGGAAATGATTCTGCAACCAATTCTCACGCCCTCCAACCCTGTCTTCTTTAATTATTTCTTTATGAGAAACAGATACTTCTATTATTTCATTATCTATTCTACCTTTGACCTTGATTGAACAGCAGGGTCAGAACTTCGAGACAGAAGCCTTGCAAGTGGAAGCATCTCAGCAATCTCAGCTCTTGGAACCTCAAGCCTCATTCTCCATCTGCCCATGGAGGATATAACACTGCCCAGATGTCCAGTCATTGCTCGGTGAAACAAACTACCTCTCTCCTGGCCAGATGGCATCCGATCTCGTGTGCCTGGCAGTACATATTCACCTTGAAGCTCATACTTACTATTGCTTTGCTCCAAAATGGACTTCTCAATTGTGATCTAAGAAAAAAAAGTCAACCAGAAAATAGTCTAGCATGTTAATCACAGTATTAAAATTCGGGTACCGTGTAAACCTAAATCATGGTACTGAAATAATTAGTGGATTCATCATTTTCCATCCATATTAAGACGCAGATAGGAATACGCATTCCATGAAGCACAACATTACAACACTGAGTAGAATTATCTTCTTATTAGGTAGAAGAAAGCAGACCATTTTCTGTTGTCACTGAAAGTCTTTTGAGCAATAAAATAAAAAGATGTACTCCCTCCATCCCAATTTATGTAGTACCATTTGACTGGGCATAGAGTTTAAGAAAGAAATTTCAATGTGTAAAACAAGCCTTAGACATTTTGTGTGATAAACCATCTCATGAAGGGTTTGTAAAGTTGAATTGTTTCTAAATACAAAAAAGATCACTTTCCTTTACGACAGACTAAAAAGGAAAGTGAGACAAATGGAGTAATATATTAGTGCCCCAATGAACTTACATTTAAATATATGCCTCCTATGATTAAGGCATCTCCTATGCTTCAAGCCATATACATCACATGAAGAAATTACCACAAAGTTTTTAGCACATATGACCTATCAGTTGCATGGCTTCAGTTTGTCTAAAGCGAAGCTTGTTAGAATTTAATGGATGTCATCAAAACACGTCCTTGCATATGAGAAGCATTCTTGTATGTGGTGGAACAATTCACTAGCTTTACAACTTTATTTCAACAAAGAAGTTTCATGTTATACGACTTCTAATTGATACAGAGGATAGATTTCTGAAAGAAGAAAACTGAAGTGGCCATGAGTTGACTTTAAGTTCTATTTACTAGGCAATGAATGATACAAACAACATACTTGGTGAAATCCCACTAAGTGGGGTCTAGTGGTCTGGAGAGGGTAAAAGTATACGCTTTACAGCTACCTCGTGAAGGTAGAGAACTAAAGACCCTTGGCTCAAGTGTGTCAAACTCAAGTAATAGAAGAAGAAAACGATAAAGAAACCAACGAAGAACACATAGCAGTGAAATAAGAAAAGCAGTGTACAGTCCACAAAAGAAGCAATAACAACAACAAAATAGTATGGTAATCAAAACACAATGAACAACATAAACTGAATGACCCCCAAAGCAAGAACTACACAAGTGTACAACTAGTACTACGACAGACACTAACAAGCCTAAACCTTCACAGGTAAGACAACACTCTACCCCTACTAACCTTCTACACAACACTCCATCCGTACTAGTTTTCTACCCTAACACGGGATCTCTACTCCTTCCTATCTAGAGTCATGTCCTTGATAATATGAAGTTGTGCCATGTTCTATCTAGTCACCTCTTCCCAACACTTTTTCGACCTACCTTTACCCCCCCGTACCCCTTACTATCAGCCTCTCGCACCTCCTTGCTGAAGCATTTGCACACCTTCTCTTCACATACCCAAATCATCTCAGTCTCACTTCCCTCATCTTGTCCGCCTCCCACCATCTCCCCAATAGTTTCATTGCTAATCCTACCGCCTTCTAGTGTGCCTACTCATCTATCTCAACATCCTCATCATTGGAACATGTATCTTCTGAACATGTGAGTTCTTGATTGACTAGCACTCCAGCCCATACAACAAGGATAGTTTAACACCACTCTGTAGAACTTAACTTTAAGTTTCAGCAGAATATTCTTATCACACAAGACTCCAGAGCCAAGCTTCTATTTGATCCATGCCGCCCCAATGTGATGTGTGACATCATTATTGATGTCCCACTTCCCTGGATCACAAACCCAAGATACTTGAAACACTCTCTTAGGATTAATCTATGTGTCAAGCCTTAGTTCTAAGTTTGCTGCATTCAATGCAACACTAAATTTGCACTTCAAATATTCTGTTTTGGTTCTGCTCAACCTGAATCCTTTGGACTCTAGAGTATGTCTACAAACCTCCGACCTAGCATTAACTTTGTCCGTGTCTCATCAATCAGTACTATGTCATCCGCAAATGACATACACCATGGGACTCCTCTTGAATAGACCATGTCAACTCATCTATCACCAAGCAAATGAAGGATACTTATACATAAGCTTACTAGCAATAGTTGAAAAGCCTGGATGCACAAATTTGAACCAGCAAATATGCATTGACTGAATTTTGATACTAGAAGAATCAGGTATATATCCACAATTAAAAGGAGGAAGAATAGTAAGAGCCCGTTTGGATTAGCTGATTAAAAGCAGTTGACAAACATTAAGTGTTGAAACTGATTTATAACTGTGAGAAATATGAGAGGAAAATATTATTGAATTGCTTTTTACATAATTACATTGAGACCCTATTTATAGATACTATATTAGACTCCTTTTCCAACTAGGATACTATAATACAATTCTTTTCCAAGTAGGATTCCATATACTATTACTATTCATAATCCTATTTTAAGTAGGATTGTAGATATTATTCTTATTCTTATTCCTATTCTAACACTCCCCCTCAAGCTAGTGTATACAAGTCATATGTACCTAGCTTGTTTTAAGTTTCTTGGAAGGAACACTCAAGAAAAAACAAAAGAACTGGAAACTGTCTGGTTTTCAGTTTCTTGGAAGAAACACTCAAGAAAAACAAAAGAACGATGCACACCAGCCTAACAGTCACTAGAAACTGTTTGGTTTTCAATTTCTTGGAAGGAAGTTTCAGCCGGAAAGATGGCACGGTGCTACACATGATAAATATGAAAAGTAGTCACCAAAAAGATGACATGGCAACCTAATCTTCTTTTTTGTTTTGGGATACTATAATAAAATCCTTTTCCAAGTAGGATTCCATATACTATTACTATTCCTAATCCTATTTTAAGTAGGATTGTAGATATTATTCTTATTCTTATTCCTATTCTAACAATAACTAAGCAGTTACATCTTTGAACAGAAGAGCAAAAACTGATAATAAGCAATTGATGTGTTTCGTTATAACATATTTGTGTCAAAAAAATGTCATAAAAATTATTTATAAAAGTTATAAATTAGAATTATCTTCAGGAGGAGGAAAAAAGTGACAAAAATGGAATGAGGGAGGGAGTTAGTAGTTTTCTAGGGAGAGTATTTTTAAATTAAAAAAGATATTAGGAATAAAGCAATAAAAATCTTGATCAAATCAAAGGTACTTAGAAGCTGAAAAGCCATAAGTTAGGGCTAAACAGCTTATGAATTTTGGTTGATTTTAGCTTATAAGTAATTTTGGTACTGACAAACATGTAGAAGTTAAAACTGCTTATAAACCAGTTTGATTAGCTTTTAAGATTACTTAAGCACCCTCTAAATCAGTTATAAATAGCTACATCTAGTGAATCTTAAAAAGTGCTAGTGTTGGGTTCATCTTTAATGGCTCTGAAAATCCTTTATTGTAGGTCTTCCTTCTTAGGGACTCCAAAACAATCAAGTTGACTTTCTCCTGTAATGTAGAAAATAACTTGATGGAGTTGGATGACTTCATTTTCCATATGTTTGTCATTTAATGAACTCAGCAAAATCTATTACTCATGAATCTTCTTTCATAGTACTTGTCATACTACTAATCAATATTCAGCATCCATAGCCAAACTTTCTATTGACTTGTCAGGATCCATATTACTCCCCATTAGGTTAAAATAGGATCAATGTTTATTCTCTCCCTCAATATATCTCTTTCTATCTATCCATTGCAAGGTGGTGTGCTTCATCAATGTATAAAGGTGAATTTTGTTAAGTTCAGCGGTATTCTATCCTTTGTTTCCTTTTGGTGCACCCATGAAGTTCCTTGTTATATAAAAGAGTGGATGTCTTTAATAAAAAACCATGTCTTTTTGAAGATTTGATACTTTTTGGGTATATTTCTTGTCTATGGGTACATTTTGGCCCAAGCATTAATTAAGTTCATTTACTTTATCAAAAACAAGAGTGGGGGCACTCCTACTACTATCTTCGTCTGCAACAGGGAGCTTCTAACAAGGACCAAACATCATGGAACCCAGTGATTGAGGAGGTAGAAAAGAAACTTGCAGGTTGACAAAAGAAATACTTACATCCAAATGGAAAACGGATGGGTTGATAAAGAGTACTCTTTTGAACGATCCAACATACTTCATGTCTTTGATGCATGCCCCAATCAGTGTTACACAGGAGCTGAAAAGTTTCATGAAGTCCCAAATTGGTGAAGTGTCAACTCCCGCATTGATTGAGAGAATAGGGTGTGGCTTTATAAGATCTTGGGAACCCCACCTCCCCTTGTAAGCTAGCTTTTGGGGTTGAGTTAGGCCCAACGTCATATCTGAACAAGTTTAAAAGGATCTTCTATGGGATGCTTCAAGTGGGGAGAGGAAGTTTCACCTGGTAGATTGGGAGAATGTCACAATAGCAAAGTGTTGAGATGGAGTCGGAATTAGAGACTTAGAAGTCTTTAACAAAGCATTACTATGAAAGTGGCTGAACAGGAGAATGTCTTTGGGGGGAGTAATCACAAAGAAATACTGGATCTTGAATAGAGATGGGACAAAGTTGTCACAGCTTTGGAAAAAAATCTTGAAAGGGTGAGGCGAGGTTTTGGGGAATGTATCTTTCAGGGTGGGCAATAGGAGTAGGGTAAGTTTTTGAAGACACAGGTAGTGCAGGAAAATTTGAGGCTTTGAGTATCACATTTCCAAATATGTACAGCATTTCATGCAAAATGGGATGTCATTCCGACGTATACGAAGGCTACAAGGTGAAGAAGTTCATTGGGAGTTGAGATTTAGGAGGAATTTGCAAGATTGAGAGGTTACAAAATTTTTAAGATTGATTAAGCTGCTTCACAAGCAAAGAACTCCACAGGCTAGTCTAGATGTGTGGACATAGGGAGCGGGGAACATGGATTTTTTTTTTTTTTTGTGAAAGTCCTAATATATTAAACTTTTTGGTCAGGGAGGAATTCACTTTTCCATATTTGTTGGTAGAATCCCTAAGGTACTGAGAAAGGTGTGCTTTTTCATATAGTTACTACAAGCGTAATCTTGACGAGTGATAACTCGAGGAAGAGAAGGATTACATACGTTAGTTGGTGCTTCATGTGCAAAAGTTCAGGTGACGATGTGAATCATCTTCTATTACATTGTCAAATAATGTTACACTTGTGGTGGGAACACTGTGTTGGTTTGGTTTTGAATTAGTTATGTCAGGCACAATCAAAGAAGTATTGTTTAGCTGGACTTGTAGAAAATGGAAGAGAAGACACGAGACTGGGATGTTGCTTCAGTAGAACTTATATGGACTGTGTAGAGAGAAATAAAAGAGCTTTTTACAGAATAGAATAGGACCCTGTAGACTTGAGGCATAGCCTCTTATCCCTTTATTTCTATTTGGCAAATGCAGAGGTTCTTCTAGGGATAGAAAATTGAGTGTCTTCATAGAAACCCATATCCCTTTGTAAGATTTCTCCTTTTTAGTATACTCCTGGTATATACAGGTACTTTTTCCCATTGTTAGTACAATTTTAATACTTGATAAGGATATAGGAGGAAGAGAAAGACAGAGGTAAGTGCAAAGGCGTAATTCAAAACAACCAATCAGTTAAACAGAGAATCAATAGCAGGAAAAAGGTTGATCATATCCATTCCTTGAAGTTCTAAGCAAAGCTTTGAAAACGCTCTAAGAAGTTCTGGAGCTCCTTTAAACTGGAAACCCATTCCCACCATTTAAAAGACTTCTGCAGGTTTTTTGTTGACATCCTCATGAGAAAATGTATACAACGAACCAACAGATCACATGAAAATATCCACACTAGTAAAAGTTTTTTTGTAAAAAAACAGCACCAGGCAAATACACATCACCAATGCACTTGTAAAGAACAAACAGCTCATTTGACAAGCCAAGACTTTGGTGAGAAACTATAGATGGAGATGTCAAAATCAACTTCTTTCTTATTTAAATATATAAAATATTAATTTCAGAAGAATAGCAGTACTTCAGGTGGTTTTTAAAATTGAGAACAAGACACAACAAGATAAAGCTTTGGAATCTCTCTTGAATAAAGAATGGATAAACATCACAAGATCCCTTTTTTCTTGCTCAATCAGATGTTATAACGTCTCTCTTACCCCTACAAACAAAAGGTCGCTTGGTAATTCGTGATCAAACAGACCAAAGAAAAGAATAGCGCATGTACAATCCTCCCAAATATGCATAAACACTTGTTAATTTGAAGTCTACTGCAATACTTTAAATTGTCAAATACACACTTTTAGCATTTTAACATTAATGTCAAATACACACACTTAGCATTTTAACATGCATGTAAACACTTTATGCATTTAAACACTAACATTCACACTTCCTGACAGATTCTTTTAATAACTGAGAGCCCCTTGAATGCTAGTGGTGGACATTTCGAGTCTGTGGATAATGGCCTGCCATCTACCCTTCTCCACTTAAATACTAGGCTTTTTGGATGCCCCGGGGTCCAAACCCATGACATGGGTCTAACCAACTCATCATGTGTTGCACTCTTACCACTAGATCAAAGAACTAAGGGCTTTCTGACAGAAAGTTTTTAGTCAGTGAATCACAGAGCCAGCAGCTTTGCAACTAATATATTACACTTAAATTGACGACAAACAAATACAACTTTTCTGTTCTAGCAAACACCTTTTCTATTCTCCATTATAAGACCAACAGTTATTAAAATTCGAAGTTGATTATAGCGTTAGCGCTGCAAAACCGTGGGCTCAAGAAAAGACCAGATAATACCAATAAAGATACAGGTGAAAACATATGCACTTGCAACATCCCCATTTATCCACAGAGAGAGAGAAAGAGAGAGAGAGAGAGAGAGAGATAGAGAGAGAGGTACTCACAACATCTCCACTCCATCTGGCAGCAACATCTAGAGCTTCGCCCAACAAGCCACTGAATTTTGGCCGGAGTACTGACAAGACCCCATGACCTCTTCTTTTCTCAAAGTTGAGTTGAACTTCTGCCTGAGAGTATAAGTAAGACTATACAATGTCATTACTTACAAGGAGAAGCTCCTATAAACAGAATAAGAAAAATTACTAAGGGTGTTTTTGGTATGTAGGAAAATATTTTCCAGAAAATGTGTGTCAATTTTTCTATGTTTTGTTGGTCCAAATGTTTGGAAAATATTCTCTAGGAAAACAAGTTCCTTAAAAATATGGAAAATGACTTCCCTTAATGAAAGTAGAGAAAACAAGTTGCATAAGTGACATTCCAATTTTTTTGTCTCTTCCCACCCATCCAATCCAACGCCCACACCCCTTGACCATCCCACCCCCCAAACTCCCACTTCCCATCCCATCCCGCCTCCAAAGTGTTTCGGGAGATAACATATAAATGCTCTTGAGATAATATTTTCTTGCTTACTTACCAAACACTAGAAAATAAGAGACCCACTTGTTTCCAAGAAAACATTTTCCGTGGAAATTATTATTCTTCATATCAAACACGCCCTAAATCAGTAACATTCATTTAGCCAGCAGGAAGAGAAGAAGTGTGGCAGCCAAGGCATGGGGGAAGAGAAAGCTATCAGTTTTGGTCCTTATTTTTTGAATAATATAACTTTATTCATTCCAAAAACAGCAACATCTAACAATATTGATGGGGCACTTTACAAATAGAAATCCAAAAAGTGGACAGCGTACTGCTATTGCTAGTTACAATTTTGGTCCTTATTTTTATTTCAATCTTTCTTTTGGTAGTCGTGTTTTCTATAATGGTAGTGTCCAATCCCAACACGCATCCACACTGATTATTTAATTAGCTACCTGCTACCTCCCACAAATATAGTACCAAATAACTCTGTCCATCAAGGCTTAGGCAGATGAGAAAACTACTAGTATGTTGTCTCTGCTGGTATGAATTGAACTCTTATTAACAAAGTTTTACGGGAAATGGCTTTGGAGGTACAAGCTTTGTAGGGGGGGGGGGGTGATTTTTGATAAATATGAGATTAGGGAACGAGGGTGGAGAACTAGAATTACCACTTTTCCTTACAGTTGTGGTTTGTGGAGGAATATCGTGAATGAATGAGACTATTTTTAGTAAAATATTTTACACAAGGTTGAGGATGGAAGGAGCATACTTTTGGGGATACAGTTGGTGTAGAGACCCACTATTGAAGGTGATTTTCGGATACCATATAGAAACTTGATGATTAAGCAAATTAGGGGGAGTCACAGTGGAGAAACTTTTTGGACTTGAAATTTAGAAGGGAATTTAACGATTGGGAATTGACTTAAGTTTCAAAGATTGTCAGTCTTACCACATACGTAAGCTGTTCCAGTTGATAACCCCGAATGCTTGAAGGTGTGGTCTGGAGAATGATTCTCTGTGAGGTCCTTTAATGAGAAACTTTTGGTTAGTGAAGAACATGTTTTTCCATGTAATGTAGCATGGATCCTAAAGGTGACTGGGAAGACATGCTTTTTCTGTTGGCTAGCTACTAGAGTGGTGATTTTGATAATAGAAAGAACGCAAAAAATTGTCAGCATGGTGTTTCATGTGTAAGGAGGAGGGCGGGAACATGGATCATCTTCTTCTTCATTGCAGGCTAACCATGAGGTTATTGTGGGAGATGTTTAGGTGGTTAGGCGCTCCGTGGCTAACGCCAAAAACTGCGAATGATTTGTTATTCAATTGGAAGAGCGGGAGGAGAAGAAGACAAAGGTCTTGGAACGTGTTTCCACTTGCGTTAATATGGGTTGTGGGTTGTTTGGAAAGAGAAATTAGAGAGCTTTTGAAGGAGTAGAATAGACTTTCTATCAGTCGAGGAGTAGTCTTCGCAGTATATTTTCTTTTGGTGCACAAGAAAGTCCCTTGTATAAACGAATAGGTTGAACCTTCCAATTCCCGTACGTTTGTAGGCATAATATCAACTTGTTAAAGAATGATAAAACGTCCCACGTATAAGGTTAATGAGATAGGTGGACTCCTTAAGGCCTGAGCAATCCTCCGCTCTTAGAGCTAGCTTTTGGGATGTGAGTTAGGTCCAAGACCTAATTTTACATGTTATCAGAGCCACCCATCACCCTTCATGCCCACCATGCCATTGAGGCGCTTGGGCACCTGACTTGAAAAGGGCTGCCTCGAAAACAGCAACCTACTTCTGGTAGGGTAAAAAGCTACCTAGAGTGGAGTCATCGAGGACGACAGATGCAGAGTGGTTGTCTATTATGATCTTTTTGCAAAAAGTCACACATCGGTTAAATGGTGATGGACTTATATGACCTTGGGCTCTCCCACCTTAATAGCTAGCTTTTCGGTTGTGGTTCTCCTAGGGTTGTATCAATGGTATCAGAGCAGGACCCATCTCACCCAATGTTGAACCTCCGAAACTAAAATGGCTCACGCAGCAAATGCTAAGCACTGGGCATGAAGTATGGTGTTAAAGAATGACAAAAAGTCCCAACTGATGGTTAATGAGATGGGTAGACCCCTTATAAGACTCTGGCAATCCTCCTCTCTTTGAGCTAACTTTTGGTAAGTTAAAGACCTAATTTTACGAACTTCAAAAGACATCTTTCAAAATAAGAATTTTGTAGCATAAAATCTGGAAAAGAAAATAAATTGCTGCCGGAATCTTAAAAAACTTGTTTCTATTGCTAAAAAATCGGATC
>DF357984.1:47316-60028 GCA_000787875.1 Solanum virginianum | reverse complement strand
ATGAGTCGTAGATGGGACTACGACCCATAGACCATGGGTCGTGGTTACCCTCGACAGTTTTAATGAAGAGTATTTTAGACTTTTCCCCGTAACCTAAGTCTTAAATTACGCCATTTTGGCTCCTAAAACTACCCATATCAGCCTAAAACTACCCCAAACCCTTTCATTCCAAATCATTCTCCCAAAATTTTGTAAGTCTAAACTCCCCCAATTCTCTCGAGGCTCAAGCTAGGGTTTCAAGGTTCCTTCCTCCAAGATCAAGTTTCTTCCATATGCGATGACGCCAAGTATTTTCATCTATTTACTTAAGTTTCAAGTTATGAAAAATTTATGGTTTTTATGGTACTTCTTCAAATGCATATAATATGATATATGTACTGCTATATGATGCATTTTGCTATGAATTTATATTCCATGATATGAAGAAGACGATTTACACGATGTCCTTGTGACAAGTCAATTAGGGTTTTGAAAGTTCATGTTGGGTTGTTTTATTAATCATCCAAATTGATGAATTTCATAATATTCATGCTTAATCTCCTTGCACTGCATGATTTAAAGGTCCGAATGCATTGAACTCACCTAGTTTTTATTATATGTTCCAATGAAACATGTTTGAATGATAAGGGTTTCACTAAATGTTTATGAAACTATGAAAGATATCATGGAAGCTCTTTTATCAATGATGAATCAAAGAATGATGAGTGTGGGTAAAAGGCCAATTCTCACTTTAATGAATCGTAAAGGTTTAATGACCTATTCCTATTATGATGAAGTTATGATTTCAAAGCTTATGAATGTTAAATGCATATGATTATATTTATTACTATTCCGTGGGATTTGACTTAGCACCGAGAAGGCTTAAGATGGGGCTCGATCTGGTGGACGTCAAGGTTATCCACCCAAGGGAATCCTAGTAACAACCTCAATCTGAAACTATGTTGCCACCATAGGTTGCCTTTTTAAGTTATGCTAGCGGATCCACATATAGACCTAAGGTTAAAGTTAAAAAATTATTGTACCATGACAAAGTTCTGCCTGGCAAGTACTCTCCCCTACTGTCACGGGGGTGTTTTAGCGCGCTATTTTTCGCGTCCACACCACCGCGCGGCAGCCAGCCTTCACGCCGACTTCAGCCTTCCCTACGTTTGACACTTAGATTTGCCAAACTGTTTGGCATGCGGAATCTGCCAAACTCTTAGCCAATCTGCCTACTTATACAAAATCAGCCCCAAAGGCCGTTACAAGCGTCTACAAGGAAAGGGGCGTGCTTAGCACATGCCAAACACGTTACAGGGGGATCATGGGGGTGTTTGGACGACATTTTCGGAAACTTGCCACGATCTCCGCTTTTGCCGCTCGCACTCAGAATCACCGCATGTGCATCCCACGTGCTTCGCTGGTCTGCTTCGCCTGTGCGTCTGCCTCGCCCATGCGCCTGCCGCGCGCATGCCTTGCCATGCCTTGCCTTGCCTTGGCCATGCGCCAGTCGCCCATGTGCCTATCTCGCGCATGCCTTATCCCGTTCATGCGCCTGCCGCGCGCATGCCTTGCCTTGCCTTGGCCATGCGCCCCTCTCGCGCATGCCTTGCCTTTGTGCCGACACATGCGCCCTGCACATGTCTTTGCCCATGCACCTGCTCGTGCATGTCTGTGCCGCCCATGCGCCATGCACCTCCTCGCGCATGTCTTGGCTCATACGCCTCCTCGCGCATGTCTTGGCTCATACACCTCCTCGCGCACGTCGGGCCTATGCGCCTCCTCACGCATGCCTTTGCCGTGCCCACGCCAATGCCATTGCCTGTGCGCATGCCCTTTTGGTGCCATGCGACCGTCCTGCTCATGCCATCTCGCGCATAAGACTTGTCAAGCTGCTTACCAACACTCAAGCCCTTGACCCCGTTGCACACCAGGCCTTTGTCATGCAACTCCATACATTGCTTTCGATGCCCACATGCCCCGCGCACACTGCTGGTCTGCATGTCCGTGTATGTTTCCCGCATCCTTAGGCACCTGCCAAGGGGCAATGCACAAGCCCTTGACACTGCCTACGCCTCCGCGCCACAGTCCAAAACTAGGGGTGTAACACCTACCAACGTAAGGGGTTATATTGGATTCCATATCATAACTTGCATGGGTCTTATTTGTCGGTTATTGATAAGTTAATATGCTCCTAGCCTAGTACAGGATCTGGTCCCGTGAAATACAATAAGCTAAAACTTGAAGAAAGTAAATGACAGAAGATAAGTAAACAAGGATTTTTATGTGGAAAAACTCCTTAATCAAGGGAGGAACAACCACGACCTTTCACCACAGGATTTACCCAAGCAAATCCACTAAAGAGCAAAGTAAAGAAATACAACACACCCGTTATTTCTCTACTTCCCTTTACAAAACAGCTTGTACCACGAGCGCAAGCAATGAGCACCCAAAAAGCTATTCTAGCCTAAACCCACAACCCTTATGCAGTTAGAATAAGACACAACCAAGCCTTTAAACTACTACACTGTCTACAAGGCATACAAAGCTCAACTGAACAATAATCAACACTAATCACGTACCTTTATAACTTAGGTGTGATCTTACATATTAGATCATGACACAACAACTATCAAACTAGAGAACTATAGAAATCTTCTATCAGGTCCCTCGTCTGGAGCGGCTATGTCTTCTTGCACAAGGAGCCAAGGAAGAGATTTTTAACACAAGAATGTTCATAAAGAACTATTTTTATTCCTTGGACAAGCTCCTTTTATACTGCTGTGGATACAGTTCATGGACCACTAGTCCTTTAGTACAAGTCTGGTAGACATCTCACCAACCACAGCAGCTTTACAGGTTGTTTTCCACAACTCGCTTCAGCAGAATAGCCAGATGGTCTACCTTGTCCTTGACTTAGTTTGTTAATCATCAAAACATTTGACCACACTGTAGTTTATGTACTTAACAATTTCCCCCTTTTTGATGATGACAAACTATGCCACATTGAACTTGTTCCCCCTGAATGTATGCTCCCCCATAACATTCCCCCTGAACATGATCCCCCAGAACATGATCATGTGTCTTCCCCCTTTTGGCATAATTAAAAGGAAAACAATAAACTAAGAGAAGATCACAATTAGAAAATACCAGGTACTCGAGTAAGCACAATAGAATCAAAATCATAGAAAATCGAGAACAAGAATTAGACAAGATGTACACAAAAGGGACCATTATCATTAAGGCAGTACACCAGCCATAATCACCACAACGAAAACATTTACTACCCAGGACCGGGCCAAGACCATTCAAAAAAACTTCAACTGTGAGGACAAGAGACAAAGACAACGGGAGGCGGTACATAAGTAGAGGGCCTAGGAACTAGAGGACTTGGAGGCAAGAGACTGGATCAGTTTGGGCATGCTTGCACTATAGAGCTGCTGGGTGAGAGATTTGACTTCCTTGGTTAGTTGGGCATTTTCTTCCCTCAGCTTAGTCACCTCAGCGGTATCAAGTCCTCCTCCAGAGCCTTACGCCACTTTAGCATTCAGTAAGACCAATTCAGCATCTTTTTTGGCCAGAGCTGCAGTCAGGTCCTCTTCTCGCCCCTTCAAGGCTTCATTTTGATCCACCATTTCAGACATAGTGATTTTTTGGTCCCAGCCTTCATCTCTCCAAGTTCACACTCTGTTAGAGTGGTAAAGGATAGGGACTGCTTTATGGTGCCCATGGTACCCCTGCTCAGTTCAACCCCAAAATACTCAAGCATGCGGTTGAGTAAGTAGCCATAAGCCAGACCATGTTTGCTTTCAGTCATGTTGAGCACCTTAGTCATGTGTTCCATCATCAGTGCAGATTGATTGATTTCTACCAGGGTGCTCAACTTTTCCATCAAGTAAAGGTTGGCCATGGTGGCTATGGTCCTTTTCTCCTTCTGTGGCAACAAAACTTTGTTGACAAATTCGAAATAGAGCTGATATTGTCCCTTCAAAAGCTTCTTAGGAACAGCTGAGGAAGTCAGGTTCTTCAACTTAACTGCTTCCTTCAAAAAGGATTTTGATGGGGACCTGTCAACAACCGTTCTAATCCCCCAAGTCTTTACCTGTAAAATGTCACCTAAAATCCCTTCGTCTACCCTGAAAGAAATATCCCTAACATTTGTCACAAATCCAACATCTTCCTGAATTTCCAGGTTGAGGTAAAATTCCTTGACTTCCCACTCATGTAGGAATGGAACAGGCCATTCGAACAGGTGGCCCAACCCTGCATGTCAACAGCATCTACAAGTTCACACATACTTGGGCTATTCTTAGCTGCAGGCTCAAAAACTCTCCCGTTCAGAACCTTTTGGTCCTGAAGCAGACTAATTCTTTGGTCCCTAGTTAACATTTTTTCAGTTTTCCTCCTTTTTATTTGTGAACCTGGTCCCCTAGTGAAAGCAGGTTCACTCCTTTTGCCCTTGTCAGACACCCCTTCCTGAACCTCAGTTACCTTTGTTACCTTAGGTCCCCTATTCAGGTCTCTCAACTCACTTTCAGACTCAGTCCAGTCGATTTCCATTTCCTCTTCAACATTGACTAACTGCTCCTTAGGTATGTCATCTTCAACAAAGGTGGTTTTTCTCAGCCTCTTCTTAGAAATATGTTTTTGTTTGCTTGCCCTCATTGCATCACCCAATAGTTTCTTTTCTGTCCCTTTGGTCGTATAGCACCTTGTAACTTTAGTAGTTCCCTCACTCAGCTTTTCTTCACCTTTATTTGTTCTAACCTGGTCCCTTATAGGAACAGGAGCAGAAGAAACTTCAAGTTTTTTCACTTTCCAAGACAGTTGCACACTATCATCTTCATCACCCTCAACCTCTTCTTCCTCTTCAGCAACATTTACTGACCTAATCTCACTCATTGGTGTTTGATCATATACGGGCTTTCTCAGTGCCAAAGGGAGATCAGGGGATGTCGGTTCCTCCCGAGATGTCTGACACTTTGGTCTTCATCCTTCAAACCTAACAGATTTTGAGCAACCCATTCTGGTCCCTCAACGAGTATGTTAGACTCGATCTCCTTAACCTATTCCTCAACAACACTAGGAGGAGGCTCTATAGGGTTTAAATCAGGGACAGCACTGGGTGAGTCTAACCCTATAGGTGCTGACTCAGAATGAGAGTGAGTGATCAAGGATGATTGTGTTAGACCTTGTCTGAGAGGGTGAAGTTCATCTGTTTTTACTGGGGTATGGAGTGATGTAGATGGTGGTGTATCAATGTTTGGAGATGGTATGTATTCTGCTTTCACATCTAGTTGGGAAGATGAATGTTTTGGGCTAGTGGACATGGTGAAGGAACACAAAGAGACTTCTTGAAGAAACTGAAGGAAAGAGGAGATGAACAGGTGTAAGACTAGAAAGCTTTTGAAAGAAGAATGAGATCAACACAACGACGAATGAAATCATTTTAAAAGAAGAGGGAAATGAAACGTCCGATCCCCGATTGGTTGTGACACTTCGGGGACTGCAACGGAGTGATGTTGATTCAGAAAAGGCTGAACAAACATTACAGGTCCTGAACATTCACATTAATGAAGTGAGAGATTATGAACAGAGTACTGAGCTGATAGTGAGTCAGGTCCCTGAGTGAATCTTTTCATTTCCGATCTTCAAATCCTATGAAATTGTTAAATTTTTGCTGACCTGCAAAGTACAAAGTGGCATTTAAAAAATTATGAATAATTTCTCAGATACCTATTAAGACCTTCTTAGCCAAGAATGTGGGAGAACATCACAATTATTTTGACCCTTTCATGCTTTTATCTGATCAAACCCAGCTTCAGCCTATCTCTTTCATAACTGGTCCCTGAGCAATCAGCAAATTCTTTTTCCTGATCTTCAGAAACAGAGTGTTGTCAAATTTTGTCTCTCTTGTATCTATGATTCAACAAACATCCAGATAGCCTCTCATACCAGGCCCTTGGAGCCTGCTTCAATTCATGCAAAGCCTTGTCCAAATTCATGACATGATCTGGATATTCAACACTTTCAAAACTCAGTGGCTGCTTCACATAGACTTCCTCCTTAAGGTACCCATTTAGAAAGGCACTCTTAATATCCATTTGGAACAATTTGAATTCCAAATAGGTGGCAAGAGCAATTAGGATTCTGATTTCTTCCACTTCAGCTACCGGAGCAAATGTCTCATCATAGTCTATCCCTGAACCACCAATCTGGATTTGTTCCTAGTGATGATTACCACTCTCATCAAGCTTCTTTCTGAACACCCATCTGGTCCCTATTACAGTTTTGTCTGAAGGCCTAGGAACCAGATACCATACCTTTGCTTCTCTCATACTGAAGCAGTTCTTCCTGCATAGAATTTACCCTATCTGCATCCTTGAGGGCTTCTTTGACATTTTTGGGCTCTATGAAAGACATGAAGGCATCACAAGACATCAGATTTCCAGTCTTGGATCTGGCCTGAATCCCAGAGTCCAAAGGAGAGACTAGATTATCCATAGGATGAGATGATAGATGTTTCCATCTGGATGTCCTAACAGTAGACTGACCATGGCTTCTAGAAACATCAGGACTATTTGTATCATCCTGTTGAGCAGCATTATCATCATCATCATGATAAGCACCATCTGCCTCTGAGTCCCTTACAGTAGCACCAGGTCCTTCTGAGGATTCTCCATTTTTATCACCCTCATTTGCTTTGTCCTCAGTTTGTACAGCTTCATCAGTTGAAGGATAATTGATCAGACTATCTTGTTGAAGTTGGAGTATCTCATCCGGGTCTGAGTCTTCACCATCATTGATGACCTTCATTTCTCCTGACTCATCAAAGATGACATGCACACTCTCTTCAATGCAGAGGGTTCTTTTGTTGAATACTCTATAAGCCTTGCTGCTGGTAGAGTACCTAACAAACATACCCTCATCACTCTTAGAGTCGAACTTTACAACTTCCTCCTTGCCATTTTTAAGCACAAAGCATTTACAACAAAAGGCCCTCAGGTGACTAATATTAGGTTTCCTGCCAAACAAGAGTTCATAGGGAGTCCTGTTCTTAAGAGACCTTATCAGACACTTGTTAGTGATATATCAGGCAGTATTGACAGCCTCAGCCCAGAAATTTTTATCAGTCCAGAATCAATCAACATGGTTCTCCCAATTTCCACCAAGGTTCTATGTTTCCTCTTCACAACTCCATTTTGCTGAGGAGTTCTAGGAGCTGAAAAATTTTGGTGAATTCCATTCTCAGCACAAAAGCCATCGAGTGTTGAATTCTCAAACTCAGTGCCATGGTCAGACATGATCCCTGCCACTTTGCTTCCAAATTGATTCTGAATTTGATTGATGAGGTTGATCAGCAGCTCAGCAGCTTCAGCTTTGGATCTCAGGAACCTTACCCAAGTATATCTTGAGTAATCATCAACTACCACTATAATGTATCTTTTTCCACCCCTGCTTTGAACCTTCACAGGACCACAGAGATCAGTATGAATAAGGTCAATAGGTCTAGAGGTACTTACTTCATGGTTAGGCTTGAATGATCCCTTTGTCTGCTTTCCTTGAGCACATGCTGCACACACATTGGAATTTTTGAAGTTCACCTTCGGTAAGCAACGAACCAGGTGGACACTAATTTGTTCAGTAAAGAGGAACTAACATGACCAAGTCTTCTGTGCCACAAGTCACAAGAGTCATCTTGTGCCTTTAGACATGTCAAATTGTCCTCCTTTGTTGTTCTCAGATCTGCTATATACATGTTCCTGCACCTCATAGCGGTCAGCACCACTTCATTTGTGGACAAATTGGTGACTGTACATTTGTCTGATAGAAACTTGACTTAATTTCCCTTATCACAGATTTGAGATACACTATGAAGGCCTTAAACATAGTACACATCCTCAATAGCTTTCTCAAAACATTTGTCAATCCTTCCAATGCCCATGATATAGCCCTTCTGTCCACCTCCAATTGAGACACTGCCTCCTTCAGACTCATTCAATATGAGGAAGTTTTTAGTCCTTCCAGTCATGTACTTTGAGCAGCCACTATCCATATACCAGCACTGACTGCTTCCCCTGACTTTTCCTGCAAGTGATCAAAAGTTAGTCCTGGGAACCCATTTTAATCTGAGCTCCCAATAAGCAGATAGAGGCCTGATTACAAATTTTCTGGTCCAGAGGGGCAGAGGTCTGGTCCTCAGCTTTGGCTTAGGACCTGGTCCCTCCTTCACAGTTTTCTTTTCTGAGTACATTGACTTCTATTTGTTCATAGTTCTCTTAAGAGCTTCACAGCTGTCCTTAAGATGACCATTTCTTCCACAATGCAAACACAAAAGATTATCAGCTACAGGTACATACTTGCTGTGGGGATTATAAGGGGGGTCAATCTTATTGACATTGCCCAATCCCCTCTTTTCAGAACTCCAACTGTTGGACATGTCTCCCAGAAGCTTGGAAGATGCAATCCACTTCATGAATTTGTTCAAATCTTCTTTAACTTTCATCAAGTCCCTCTCCATCACTGCATTTCTTTCTGAAGCTAAATTTAGCTTCAGTTCAGCCTCTTTGAGTTTTTCCTCCAAAGCATGTTCATTTTCAGTTGTTTTCCTTTTTAATTTTGCATCAAACTGATCATCAATCCCAGGAAACAACCTCTATACTTCTATGAGGTAGCGGTAAGGTCTGCGTACATCCTACCCTCCCCAGACCCCACTTGTGGAATTTTACTGGGTATGTTGTTGTTGTTGTTATCAAACTGATCATCAAATTTCATCAGCTTCAACAGTTCATCCTTTTCTGTTTCTAGAGCTACCACTTTAAATTCAAGATCAGACACTTGGGTAGTCAACACAGTTTTTTCATCCTGTGATACATCTACACTATTGCTTAGCAGATCCTTCTCAGTGGTCAGTTCATAGATAGAATCAATGAGAACACATGCTAGTTTTTTCAACTTTCTAGTAGAATAAATATCCAAGTTATCTTTAAGGTCTAGCAGTGTTACCTCTTCATCATCATCTTCCTAATCATCTGACTGGGCCATGAAAGCAAATAGACCATCATAAATCACACCATCATCCTTTCTGCAAGCATAGATGAATCTTCAGGTTGTTCTTCTTCAGATCCACTAGAAGAGTTTCCCTAGACTCCTAGTGCCTTTATCATGATCCTGTCAGCAACAGCTTTCCTTTTATACTTGTCTGAAATCTGGTCTTTTCTTCTATCTTTCCCAGTTTTTTTGTCCATCCTTATAATCACCCTTTCCATGAGGACACTCTCTGATAAAGTGTCCTGG
This sequence comes from Solanum virginianum, assembly GCA_000787875.1. NCBI lineage: Eukaryota > Viridiplantae > Streptophyta > Magnoliopsida > Solanales > Solanaceae > Solanum > Solanum virginianum. Next base: position 50,752 of record DF357984.1, on the reverse strand, counting down.
TTTGCCACAGCCATGACATAGGTCAGTACTTCCATAAGACCTACCAACATTTCCTTTCTTTGTCAAACCATGACTTTTTCTAACAAACTTCTTAAACCTCTTGGTGAGATAAGCTATATCTACACCATCAATCTCCTCATCACTTTGAACAATTTTTAGTGCCAAAGTTTTGTCTTTCTTCCCTTCTCTCTTGGCTGTATCATGCTTCTTGTTCAACTCATGCATACGAAGTATGCCAATGAGAACATCCATCTTCAAAGTTTGCAAGTCCTTTGACTCAGTAATGGCATCAACTTTGCTCTCCCATGACTTGGGAAGCATTCTTAGAATCTTTCGAACTTGTTTGCTTTGACTGATGGATTCCCCCAAGCACTTAAGTTCATTTGTTATTGCTGAGAACCTGGTCTCCATGTCTTGTATGGTTTCCCCATCATGCATAAGAAAGTCCTCGTATTGAGATGTCAGCATATCCACCTTGGACTCTATCACTTGTTCAGTTCCTTCATGAGCACTCTTCAAACAATCCCAGCTCTCCTTGGCTGATTCACAGGTAGAGATCTGATTGTATTCCTCAGCTCCTATTCCACACACAATCAATTTTTTGCTTTGTAATTTTTCTCTATTTTCTTCCTGTCCAACTCAGTGTATTGTTGCCTAGTCTTAGGAACAGACTTGGTAGTGTCACCTTCTTTAACTTCCGTCATTGGAACATATGGTCTATCTACAACGATGTCCCATAGTTCACTATCTTCAGCCATGCATGCGACCTTTCCACCATCCGTAGTACTTGCCATTGAATCTTGGGGGTCTTGTGGATGATTGTCCTTCTTCCAAGCTAAGTGGAGCAGCCATTTTTGCAGTAAATCTCAAGGCGTAAACCTGATAGAGATCCCTGCTCTAATACCACTTGATGAGTTAATACGCTCCTAGCCTAGTACAGGATCTGATCCCTTGAAATACAGTAAGCTAAAACTTAAAGAAAGTAAACAGAAGATAAGTGAACAGGGATTTTTACGTGGAAAAACTCTTTGCTCAAGGGAGGAACAACCACCACGACCTGTCACCACAGGATTTACCCAACCAAATCCACTAAAGAGCAAAGTAAAGAAATACAACACACCCGCTATTTCTCTACTTCCCCTTACAAAACAGCTTATACCACAAGCACAAGCAATGAGCACCCTAAAACCTATTCTAGTCTAAACCTACAACCCTTCTGCAGTTAGACTAAAATACAACCAAGCTTTTAGACTACTACACTGACTACAAGGCATATAAAGCTCAACCAAACAATAATCAACACCGATCACGTACCTTTATAACTTAGGTGTGATCCTACACATTAGATCATGACACAACAACTATCAAACTAGAGAACTATAGAAATCTTCTATCAGGTCCCTCGTCTAGAGCAGCTATGTCTTCTTGCACAAGGAGCCAAGGAAGAGCTTTTCAACACAAGAATGTTCAATATTAGGAATGCATAAAGAACTATTTTTATTCCTTGGACAAGCTCCTTTTATACTACTGTGGATACACTTCATGGACCATTGGTCCTTTAGTACAAGTCTGATAGACGTCTCACCAACCACAACAGCTTTACAGGCTGTTTTCCACGACTCGCTTCAGCAGAATAGCCAAATGATCTACCTAGTCCTTGACTTAGTTTGTTAATCATCAAAACATTTGACCACACTATAGTTCATGTACTTAACAATTATGGTCCCATCACACATATGTATGTCTCCTTATGATAATCATGTTACTTCAATCATGGTTTAAATTGCATTGATCATGTATCTCTATATATGAGCTTTACTCTTCCTTATGATATGCATATTGTCTATTATAATGCTTATAGCTTTCCTTGTTGCATTGCATCCCACATACTTAGTACATTCCAAGTACTAATGCATACTTTATGCCTACATTATCTAACAATGTACGGACTGGTGATGCTCATCCTCCTATTCGGTGAGTCTTCATGCTTCAGGGACAAACCTGCTTACTTTCTAGCTTGTTATGCCTCTTAGACTTTGAGACACTTATTTTGTATTTCATTTGAGAATAAGCTTTGGGCATGTCTAAGTCGTTGTCCACTCTAAGATTAGAGGTATTGTTGGACTAGACTATGTATGGATCTATGTGACTACTTTAGCTCCTTTACAGAGTTGCTTATGCTATGTTCCCTTAGTCTCGTTTCCCCTTAGTTGCCACTTTTAATTGTGTTCATTACCTATGAAATGCTTAAATGAATATTAAGAGGCATGGATGAGGGTCTCTCAGGGCTCTCATTCGCCGTGTTATGCCTAGAGCCTAGCCTGGGTCATGACACTCACTTAGTGGAAACAACTAGATTACAGTGCTCTGGCTTTAAAATCTTCCAATCAGGAGCCCAAAGCGACACTAGAATAACTATCAGATGATCCAGCACCCGATAATGCTTAGCAGGAATTATCGTCGAAGGAAATGGTGATAGAAATTGCCAATGACAAAGTAGGGGCAGAGGGTCAGATTTTGACTGACCATACATGATCAATGTCTCATATAGAGATACAGATATTGAAGAATGAGTGGTTGAGGATGTTGAGCCAATTCAGCAGAATCATGTTCAATTCCTCCATAAAGATAAGGAGACTTCGACATGGTCAGACAAAATCTACTTAAATTGGGGAAAAATTTTGGAATAGACATTCAGGGGCATGAGGAAGAGACATTAGAGCTACTCATGCAGATAGACACTTTGTAGACTGGCGAGGAAGATGGAGAATGAAAGCATCACCAAAGGCCAAGATATAAAGGGAAACAGGAACTCAAATGACTTGCTTCTTTTGATGTCAAATTCAAAGATAGGGGAAGAGAGATACAGGGAAAGAACGCAAGTTGTTGCAATGAAGGTTAAACTTGTGTCATGGAATGTTAGATGTTTGAACAGTAGGGAGAAAAGGAGTTACGTGAAGAGTCTAATTCACAACTGGAACATAGACATAGTTTGCCTTCAAGAATCAAAGTTAGAAGGGGAAATTAAAGATTTGATTAAAGAAATTTGGGGTGGGAGATGGGTGAAGTTTGCTTGCCTACAAGCTCGTGGTACCAGAGGAGGAATTTTGATGATATGGGATAGTAGGTCATGGAGAGGGGAAGTGTTAGAAGAAGGAAAATATAGCTTTTAACCTGTAAATTTGAGGCACTTTTACAAGACTATAAGTGTCACACAACAGGAGTATATGCTCCAAATGGCAGAATAGTAAGACAACGAGTATGGGAGGAAATAGGAGATGTCAAGAGTCTTTTTTAGGGGCCTTGGGTGGTCTGTGGTGACTTCAATGTCACATGATTTCCTTCAGAAAAGAGAAACTGTAGAAGAAGAGCAACAGCCATGGTGGAGTTCTCTGATTTCATTGAAGATATGGAGTTGATAGACCCCCCCCCCCCC
>DF357984.1:32545-47263 GCA_000787875.1 Solanum virginianum | reverse complement strand
CCCCCAATTCAGAAAGGGCAATTATACATAGTTCAAAGGAGAGGGTAACAATGCAGCATCCAGAATTGACAGATTTTTAGTTTCCAAAAAATTGGATGACAGCTTCAGTAAAATAAAACAGACCCTGCTGCAGAGCTTGGTCTCTGACCACAACCCTGTGGCACTGAAATGTGGAGAGTGGGAGTAGAATAAGTCTTATTTCAAATTTGACAACTGGGGCCTAAACATCGCTTGTTTTGTGGATAGAATTAGAGGGTGGTGGGCCGGGAAGGCAGACAACCTGTTTGGCTCGCTGAAAGAAAAGAAAACAGAGTACAAAAAAGGAGGGCTGGTCAATATCCGTTGGATATTGAGGAGCTGGAGTTGGAAGACATGTGAGATAAAAGTAGGGTGTGACACTTGGGAATGGGTCCACAGGGGAGGGGCAGTTGGAGACAGCTAGCACTAGTGAAATTAAAACTAGTTTGGCTAAAGACCTAGGCAGGTCTAAGGTTACTAAAAGGGCAAGCTCGATGCACTAAAGCCCCCGCAATGTGTAGGATCCAGCGAAGGGCCCAACCACAACGGTCTATTGAACGCAACCTTACCTTGCATTTCTGCCAGAGGTTGTTTCCAAGACTTCAACTGTGACCTCCTGGTCACATGGCAGCAACTTTACCCGTTACTCCAAGGGATACTAAAGGACAAAATATTGGGCCTTCTTTAAAGCCCAAATCATCAAAGCCCATAGGATTCAAAACAGTTGAGCCTTTCATAGATAATATCCATACTCATCCAACGAGTACAGGCCAAAATAAGGATTTCCTTATCTTCGCTGACGAACTGGAGATGATCAAAATCATAACAGAAAAGCAAAAAGAAAGAAGACTGATGCAGTGCATGGAAATACAAATTGTTCAAGGGGAACGAAACGTTGTTGGAAGTAGCTACATGGAAATTGAACAACGGGTCGGAGAAGGAACCAAGACGAGTAACCTAAAGCAGATGACATGCTTCAATAATATAGAACCACTACAAGTGGATGAGTTGATCAGTGAGGAAGAAGCGAGGGAGAAAGCGACATTGTGGGTACATTCGAATGTCACCAAATTGGGGAAAAAAATTGGGCAGCTTTCGAGGGGTGCAAGGACATAGCATATGAACTGCTATTAAGGATTGATCAAAGGAGAGGAATGGAACAAAACAAAAGGGGGAACGAGAAGCAGGATAATCCCAAAGCAGGTGAAGTAAAAGAAATGCTCTCAGACACAGTTCCCAAAAATCCTCTTTCTCCTACTTACTAGGAGAGAGAGACCCCCTCTTTCCAGTGGGTCGCTGGGAAATTTTGTTCCCTCTCCCACCAATTTCATCACTCTCCCTCCTGCTAGCTCCTTACGAGGTAGCTTTCTTTCTTTCACTCTCATTCGGCATCCCAAATGGACAACATCACCTACTTCGTGGTTGGGTTCAAATCTTTTGATATGGAAAGAATTTCAAGTACTTCTGGTATATAGTATGAATGGACGGAGAGAAGCAGGAATGCAATCACAAGGGCAAGGTTCAATAAGGGCTCTATGGAGTGGATAGTAAGGGTTCTAAAGGAGGCTTCCCAAACTAAAGGTAACTTAGCGTGCAGGTGGAGGAAGACAGATGATATAGTTGAAATCTTTTGTGCTCGGAACTATATCAAGTATGGAAAATACATCAACTTGATTAGTGTAAAGGGAAGAAAAAGGGTAGTTCTCATCATCCAAGAACTGATTTTCAATTCAAGATGGGCAGATATTGCAGAAAGGGTGGCAAGGTTCATAAGCTCCCACGAGACAGTCAATAATCTAGAGGACTTCAGAAACATTGATGAAGACATTTCCTATGCTGAGATGGTCAGACATTCCAAATGGGAGAACAGAGTAGGGAAGGAAGTCAAAACAGACGCGACGGTGCAGAATCAGCATCAAAGATCCTTTATGCAAACACAGTGAAATTCTCAAGAGGAGTCTGGTGGGGAAACTTAGAGTAGGTGCGACATTGTCAGAAATCAGGAAGTGGTCTCACAACATCTGGAAACAAGCATTTGGCTTGAATGTTTACAAGATGGGCAACAATTTTTTTCTCTTTGAATATAACTCCATGCAGCAAGCAGAACAAATCTTGGAACGGAGCTGGGAATGGAAGAAGACCCCAATCAAGCTATCTTGGTGGAATCTTCTGGTTACCACCATAGATGAGACGGAGACAGTTGAATAGACTTGGGTCAAAGTAATAGGTCTACCACTTCATCTCTGGTCACAAACTATTTTTAAAGCCATTGGAGACCGTTGTGATGGTTGGCTTGAAACAGAGGAGGAAACCACACTACGGAAACACCTCAAATGGGCGAGAAATAGGGTGTATGGTGATGGCCATGATATTCCGAGGGAGATTGGTGTCGAAAAAAATGGAGTTATCTTCAAGATGCAAATTTGGATTGAGTTGCCGGCGAGATCCATCGTCAGAGAAAGAGAACTTGCATGCCTCTTTGCCCAGAAGGCTATCGACAAAGACCTGTCGGTCAAAGGGGCACAATCTGAACTTACCACTCAATAGAGACTTGTCATCTGCCACATGCTGCCACATGTGATCGAGCAGAGCCTAGTGGAGTGAGATTTATTTTTTTTATGAAGTAATTGATTCCATTCATGGCTTCAGGAAGATGCAAAGTAGTTAGGAAGATGCAAAGTAGTTACAAAAGAGAGAGCACTAATATGTTATCTCTAGTACACTATCATAGAGCAAACAAAATCTAAAAAGATATCAGGGGAATCCATTGGGGACAAAAAAAGCCCAACTCTATAAATACAAAAGACATTTAGCTTTCAGCATAGATTGGCTAGTCGAGAGGCCATCAGAACATCTTCTGTTTCTTTCATTCCAGAGAGTCCAAAAGACGACAGCTGGTATAATCTTCCAAATTTTATTTATGGTGTTGTCGACTTTCCAGTGACTCCAGCACTCAAAAACTTCCCTGATAGTGTTAGGCATTACCCATCTGAGACCAAAAAGGTTGAGGAACATGTGCCATAAGTCTGCAGCAGCTGGACACTGCAGAAAAAGATGGCTGGGAGTTTCTGCTTCCGTGTTGCACATGTAGCATCTATTCACAATCTGAAGCTTTCTCCTTTTAAGGTTGTCCTATGTTAGAATGGCTTCATGCATTGCTGTCCAGGTAAAGCAAACAATTTTGGGTGGAAGTTTGACCTTCCAGATTAGCTTCCAAGGCCAGTTGTCAGTGATAGCATTCAGGTCCCATTGCTATCTTGTAGGCTGCCTTCACTGTGAACTTTCCTCCATCAGTATGTCCCCATCTGAACTGGTCTGATGCAATGTCATTTCCTATGAACCCATTGAGAGCTTGTAATAGTTTGAGGAAATCCTCTATTTCCCAATCTTGCAGGTTCCTTCTGAAAGTTGATTCCAAAAATTCCCATGCCTGTAATGTTGCACTGTTGCATCTGGCTCCCTTGCTATTTGAAACAACGCAGGGAAATCATCCTTTAGAGTGTTGTTCCCCAGACATCTGTCCTTTCAAAACTTGACATGCTGACCATTTCCAACAATCAAATGATGATTTCGTGAGAACTCATCCCAAAACCTGCTTATGCACTTCCAAACTCCTACTCCAAGTGGGCCTATTGCTTGTTTAGTACTCCAGTGTCTTGGCTTCCATGCTTTGCCTTACCACTTCCTTCCAAAGACTTTGGTCTTCTTGTGTATATCTCCACAACCATTTCATTAGCAGACATTTATTGTGCTTCGCCAGATCCTTTATGCCCAACCCACTTTGGTGCTTTGGCAACACTGCCTTATCCCATTTGACTAAATGGAATTTGTGCTCAGTACTATTCCCTTCCCACAAAAAGTTCCTCCTGAGTTGGAACTCCCCCCATAACTTTGAACTGTGTTTCCCGGAACCTGAGCCATGGGGATCTCTACTTTGGCTTGTGCACCAGTTGCTTTCCATCCCATATTTTGCCTGTATTACAACTTTCCATAGCCCAGGATTGTCCATGTTCGATCTCCAATGCCATGTTATTAGCAAACTCTTGTTGTGCAAGAGCAAATCTTTAATCCCTAGCCCATCATGTCTTTTGGGAACAATAACTTTTGGCCATATAACCGGATGAAATTTGTGAGTGTCACTGTTACCTTCAAAAATCTCTTCTTAACTGATCAAGTCTTTCCTGAAACTTTGGTAGTAATGGAAATTGGGACATGAGGTAGGTAGGAATATTGTCCAACACACAATTATTAAGATACATTAAGATGCATTATTACGTTGAGCCTATTTACAGAAACTACATTACAATCCTTTTCCATATAGGAATACTATGTACAATCATATTCATGTTCTAACACCTATTCCTGTTCTAACATAGCTAATTCTACCCTTCAATCTGCTTTAAAAGCTAATTTGGTTAGGGATTTGTTGGAACTTCTTCTTGACCTATTCAGAAAGCTCCCTATCATTTTATGCTGTTACAAAAACCAAGAATCTCATTCTTAGACTTTTCATAGATTTGCTATTTGATCAATTCGACAGGAGTATTCGCTTTTGCACTTCCTATCCTAACTATGAGGAAGCTACCTTGGTACAGTTGGAGCACCCTCTATCAGTAATTTAGCATAGATGACAACTTATATTTTTCTCCAAAATTCTCTATGGTTGTAGACCTTGTATACAAGGTTGTCCCCTCCTTGTAAATGAAAGTTTTACTTTATCAAGAAGGGCTGCTTTAGGTGGTGCCAGCCTGTCAGCAGAAGAAATGGTGGAGAAAAATCCCAGCATGCATTTGGTGGACAGTTTGGAACGAAAGAAATTCCAGATGTTCTGAGAGTACAGGTAACTCCACAAAGAAGATAAAGATGAATTGTATATCGCTTTTTGTTTTTGGTCTAAAGAAAATTCTGTTAGTGGTCACAGAATCCCAGTAAGTTTTTTGTCTGGGGGGAACTTATTTTGCTATTCCAGAGGATATACAATGGTGACCAGCATAAGCTTCATGCTGCTGTTCATACATATATGAAACATGTCACGAGTTCAAAAAGAAATAGGCTGCCTTAGGGAATTCTCTGATCCAGACATCCTAGCATTTTCCTACTTCTCCCCTAAAACTACCTACTGACAATGAAAGTGTGAACTTATCATGAGCATGGTCATCGTCTGTCATAAAACTTGTCTCAAGTTACTAGTTTTACTCTGAAGGTCTCGCCATATACTTCCAATCTAGAACGCTAAGTAACTCTTTCATGTTCTCAAGACGAAAAAGTTTATGCGATCTGAAAACCACTGATTATCTACATGGCATTCTGTTCTGTGCAGAAACGCCAGTGTATTTCTATATCAAGGGAACTGGATTGAGACTTAGACTATTACATGAGAAAAGGTCTTCTGAAACCCTCTAGGATTGATCATCCCACCTGACACCAAGTATATTTCACAAAGACTGTTATAGGACCCAAAGGCCCAAAAAAGGATTGCCCAAGACCATATAAAAGAATCATGTAGCACCTCCTTGACAACTAAGTCATATGACAATCTATCAACGCAACACCTGCATAACTAGGCACCTTGTTGGATTAAAAATTGTAGACTTAACTTGAGCGAAGACATCCCTTAGAATTCATCTGCAGCTGGCCGAAGTTATGTGTGGCAAGTTCAGGCTAATTTTTTTGGTTTAATATTTGCACCCTAAAAATTGAAATATACTGGGACAAGTAATTCTCTCCTTTAGACACTCATTTTGGTGTATCTCTTATCTAGTGACTTGAGAAATTTCTTGACTATTTGGTCCAGAACATAATCATATTTACTTGATCTTCAAGCCAAAGAATAATCTCAGATGTATACACTTACCTCAGGGCAAATCCATGCATTTCCTGCACCACGAATTTCACCACCATCAACAAGGCTAGCTCTAATGCCATACAAATCAGCCACCTGCCGCAGACATGATGAATTTCACAGTACAGAAACATCTCGAAAACTGGAAATAGTTATAGCTGATTTTGCTTACACAGTTATCCGTGTTGAAAGTAAAGTTGGCTGAAATGTAGGAGAATGGAACACGATCGATTGCTGCCACTGCACCAGCCTCCTTGTTATTAATCACAGTTTCATATGCCACAGATTTAGGAAACTCATTGGCCAAATTGGCTATCTTCCTTGACACCAACGCACTCCCCACAAATATGGGTATATCCAAGGGGCCTTGACAATTGAATACAGCTGTTACCGAGCCAGCCAACTGAAATAAATCATCAGCAGTTTTTGAGATCAATAAGGAGAGAGAGGCCAAAGAGTAGCCTGAATAATTGTGACATCTTAAACGAAAAAACAGATCACAGAGAACGATACCCAGTGTAACCCTATAAGTGGGGTTTGGGGAGGGTAGTATGTACCTTACCCCTACCTTAGTGCGTAAGGTTGTTTCCAATAGTCCCTCGGCTCAAAAAAAGTGTAATCAAAGTAAAATTGAAAGGAAAATAACGGCAGACAATAGCAAGATTCACCGAGTAAATGAAGCAGCAGGTAGAGAGAACAATAACACAGTTCATAATTTGATCACAAATGGTTGACCGCTTCTTTTTAAGTAGGAAAGTATTAAGAATGTTTATAGTCCTCTTAATAGAGAAATGAAGCACATTATTTTGGCAACAGAAATGTGGACAAAGACACATATTTATCATACCATTGGTGAAACCCCTAACCAATGTCGCAATAATGAAGCTGAATAATGAAATTGGTTAGGAGATTCATCAGACAAATAATAAAGCTCTGTATTTAGTTGAGCATAGCTTCAGTCAAAATAATGTTTTGATAAATGAATAACATGTTATTAATGAAAACATGAAACAAGTATCGGTCGGTCTAAAAGAGTGCGTACTACAAAACCCACCAGTAACTTAAAAGGATTTTTTCCCTCAATACAATTTCATAGCCTGTTAAAATTCCTTGGATTAGGAGAAACATTCTGATAAAGAAAGGTCTATTTTTAACTTCATTATGCCATGGGTTTCAGCATTGATATACTCTCTAGTACATTTTTCAAATCAGCCTGCAACACTGAAAGCACATCCCTGATAATAGTTGTTTTAAGTTCCAATACAAATACACCAAGACTACAATGATAGAACATCTTTGTCAAAGCACTTCGCATTTTACAATGCAAAAGCCCCAAGATGAGAGACTATTACTAACTTAATCAAACACTGGAGATACTTATAAAGAAGGGTTATTTATGGGTTTTAAGGCAATAAAGTATACAAATATAGGAATTATAAATAGATAAAAACTACAGTTTCTGTAAAGTAAAATATGTATAAACGCGGAGCCACATATTGCTCTTATTTTGCAAAGAATATTATGGCTAGTCAGACTACAATTTCTTTCTTTTTTAAGTGTTAATGACAGTACAGAAAAGTACAGTGGACTTTAACTTGTGGTGGCCAATGAGTGATATTTACTTTATTTGCTGCTAGTTACTAGAGTAGATATTGATTGGATGAAGGCAAAAGAAGATCAATCTCTAGTTCAGACAATGAAGTTAGGAAGGGGCTCATAATTAATACTAGGCAACCCTAATACCAGGTTTACTAACATAGAGATATAAAATGTAATTTTACAGGAAGAATTGATGCCAAAATAAAGCTAGGCTTCAAGGGCTCAATAGTGATGCAAATATGCAATTGTGGAAAGGTGAACAAAAACAAACCGGAAAAAATAGGGGCTTCAACTTGAATGTTTTCATTAAGGCATTCACTTCAACAGATGGAACCTGCAAAAAAGTGGCAATACAAAATCAGAAGTATATGAAAGCTGAAGAAGAGAAGAGGAAAGACCACCAGACAAGCCATTACTCACTTTCCATATTCCCAAAACTATTTCAAACATTTATTGGTAATGCTTCCAAAGCTAAGACAAACAGTTGTGAACATCACATGACTGCTTCGGAAAGAATATCTTACATACAGAGGGAGCAGATCACACTGCTGTAAGTGTAAAGAGCCCCCAAAAAATCTATCACGGCATCTATATCACTTTTAAGGAGAATAATATTTTTATCAATTAGGATAAGTACAGAGCTTCCATTCCTGCAACTATACATCCTTTCCTACATGTCTAAGTACAATTTAAACCCGAATACCTAGAAGGAATGACCAAGCTGAACATTCCCACGATTCTCTTTTCTCTTCTTTTGAAACAACAATTCAGCTAAACTTGTTGCTCAACATGGGTCCACCCATATTATTAAGCCCATCTGGACTTGAAATGGTTCAATTTGAGGCAAACAACAAAAAGATAAAATTTCTTCCACTGCTAAATAGGATGGATGTCAAAGATTCTTATAGTATCTCATATAAATAATCTAACATTTAAACTTTGCGCAGAAGATAATTCAAACACCACTTGGTTTTGTCTACTTAAAAACCTAAATATTACTTAAAATTAAACGAGTCTTGGTTCCTAGTAGCTATTTACTAAAGAAGCCCAGATAGTATACCTGACACATAAGATGGAATTCTCCTTCCTCTGGATTGATGCCAAAATCTCCAGAAGCTTCTAAAGGAACATCACCAAACCAACCACTGGTATTGTGCAAGAATATACGTTGAGCACGAAAACATAAACTGGCAGACATGTCCTACAGAAGAGAAGTAAAGTGCTAAAAATGCACAAGGGCATCAACTGTAGAAATTTCAATGGGTCATCAACAGTTCAACACGCGTCACCAAACATATGTGTTTGTCTTAGAGTATGTAGGGCTCTGAAAACTCAACACTTCTATAAGGCTACTCAAGAACGAAAAGATCCACACAATTCACAAGTTAAGAGAAGCAAATACCTAAAATTACTTGTGCTACTTGTAAGTGAAGTAGCAGACAACTCAGCACAAATAAATAGACGGATAAGAATATGAACTGTGAGGGAGATCATAAAAAATCATTTGGTTCTGACTCTAATGCTAAATGACCACTTACCCAAAACCCAGAAGGAGCATCATATATCTGAAATGCCAACCCTGTTACATCAAGCTGCCCATGAAGATTTGGAAAACTTTCCCCCTTGTCCATGCACATGTGCACCTTTCAACAAATGTTTGCAAAGTCAATACTAAGTAGTTGTTCAGACATAACATTAGTAGAACATATGATCTTCTGTAGAGGATAAATGTCAACCAAATCAAATGTTGACATGCGAAAGGAAATATACAGAATTTACAAATAAATGCACACGCAAATTTTGGATCTGATGGAAGAAATCAACAAAAACAACATCAAAATTTAGCATTAAAACACGAGGAATTTCAGGACAACAGCATGCGTCCAGCTTTAGTTTTTGGGGACGTGTGAAGTATGTGGCCGGCTTGCATTTGATGGGATACGTGAAATACATGTCCAGCTTTAGTTTAATGAAAAGTTCCACTCCTATATCAATAGTCAAATGCTTTACGATAGTGCTAATTAACCTTTACGTGACTGGCACTGTTGAGAACCTTCATTACTGGATTCTTTTTATTACATTTAGTGTGAGAAATGAGAGAAGAAACTGGGAGAAGCATCAAAACAAGTGTTTTACGTCTATGTTAATTTATAGATACTTCAAATGGTATACACAATTGCTTCTTCCAGCGTTTAAGTGATGCATACAATTGTCGCTAGTGTGCGTAGTTTCAATCTAACCACTAACTTAACATAATTGACTCAACCAACAATTGAGATAACATGGACTGTTAAAGAACTGAAAAGGTTTACGGAACACATCCAGAGTTAGGGCAGCACCTCGCCAGTAGCTCTTCCTTTGGACCATATGATTGGAATTTCCAAAATCCTCTCAAAAAGCTGCATCCAAGAGATAAAACAATACATGACGCATAAGACAGTAACAAGTAACAAGCCTTTTGGCAGTCTCTTTGTGGAGTAGAACTCTTTTGGATCTTTAAAATTTCACAAATCAAGTAACATGGCAATGCACCTTACCGGAACAAAGAGGTTCACAATCTTCAGATTCGCATGCCATTTCTGCTCAGTTATATCAACATAAACATCTGTTGATAACCAGCCACCATTGTCAGATCTGATGTCCGATCGCCACATTTTACAATTACCATCTAGCTGTACATGTACGCGTCCATAGTGGTTTTGAAACTTAACATGCCCCGTGACATTTTCCATCTCTCTATAAAGACAGACAAAAAAATAATACTGAGCGTATAGACCAGCATGAAATAAACCTAAGAAAGAGGAAAAGATAGGGATTAAGATAGCAGTGACAGAGCATGCACACATCAAGAATGTATCTCCCATCACCACAGCATTTCCACAAGTCCATTTGGATATTATCATTAAGCTAGCTACAATTTAGAAAAAGGTAACTAAAAGCTATTTATTTAATATTCCATTAACAAAAAAAATGTTGTGTAAACATATCAAAACAGATGAAGATGTAAAAATCCATATCAACCAACTATACTTAGTGAAGCATGAGAGTGTGTGTGTGTGTGTGTGTGTGTGTGTGAGAGAGAGAGAGAGAGAGAGAGAGAGAGAATAAGAGGGTAATTATCAGAAGGACAAATTTTAAAATTAAAAGGAGTTCACAAGAAAATTATTCTTTGGACAGGTTCGAAAACTTTTTAGCTGGTTTGAAGTTTACCTTGGCTCTGAATCACCATATGCAAGCAGCATCAATGAGCCTCCACTGAAATGTACAGAATCCAGAATTACCGGAACCATCTTTTCAATACTGGAGACATGGTTTCCTTCATCACCATCAACAAGTTCAGCAACAATATCTTCCACTGTTGGACTCATCTCAAGCTTCAACCTTTTCAGCTTTGCAAGTGAATCAGCCCCGAGCTCACCTAGATTCTTCACAAAAGAACATAAAGCTGACTTCGGCTTCCAGGACTGGTGCAAAGGTAATGGCTCAAGCACTGTAAATCCAGAACCAGAAGAGGTATGGTCTTGTCTAATATCTGAAATCCCCGAATGAGACTGTTGTACCTGCTGCTCGAATCTATGTGAATCATCTCTGCTATTGGCACCTGTACTCATGATATCAGCTGCAATTTCTTCACTATTTACTCCAGGCCCATCGGCTGTTCTAATCCCCATGACACTGGTGGAGGATATTTTTTCACTGAGACTTAAAGCTTTACAAAGTCTAACCAAGGTAAACAGAAATGGATCACGTAGAACGGTTAAACTACTGATGTAATCATTATCACATTTATCTACAGACAAGGGATATGTACCCAACATTTTCATACACATAAGATCAAGCTGGCATCTTCCTACTGGGTCTGAGATTCCTTCCGTTGAAGAACCACAATCAGACACCTTTGATTTTGCATTGCTGGTAAATAAGCTCCCCTCAGAATTATCTACAGATTTCACGACTTCTTCAGATATTGTTAGTGAAGAAACAGACTGTAAGGTATCACCCACGCTTTTGACTGGAAAAGTAGCAGGCTTTGCAATATCATAAACCTCAGATGGCGGACAACATACACCGATATTTGCATTTCCTTTGAAATACAAACAGGCTGCTGATGCACTACGCTCAAGAATTCTTCTTCTAGATGCAATACCAGCTGCAGATAAATCTCTGCCATTAGCCTTCTTGAATCTTTGTCTTAACGCACCTGGTATTATTTTCGACCAAAACTTAGTCCCTGAAGAAGAAACTTTTGCACCAAATGTTTTCTCTAAATCTGCGTGCTTCAAATCATACTCCCCTCCTAAATCCATGTGATGCTGTTCCCTCCAGTGCAGTTTCTCATCCATACAAAAGAAGGACTCTGAAGTAACTATCCTCGCAAGAGAACTAGCAGCATTCTTTGAGAAATCATCATCTAATAGAAAAGAATTTCCTTCAGGAAGAACATAACCCCTCTCTGCCGCTTCCCTTGCTGCAACATCTCTCTCCCTGGCCCAGCAAGTAGCTGCTTCCTCTCTGGCAATCCTCCTTTTTTTTGTCCGCAAATCAATGCCTTCTTCGTCTGACAAGTGACTCAGTGGATTGACTTCAGAAAAGGGAAGCCCAAGCCATGTATAGTTTTGCTTTTGCGCTACCAGAATACTTGGATTTGACAGGACCGCATCAATCACAATCTTTCCCCTACTCAGACTCGAAAAAGGAAGAATTCGTAACTTAACAGTTGGTAATTCCCCACAGGAGAATTCTTCACTATGAGGACCAATAGAGCATGATTCTAATGTAATACTTAAAGGTGATATTCTTCGAACCCTACCAAAATCAAGTTCGCGCTCAACATAATCACTCAATAATGCACATATGGAAGGCAAAAGCTTTGCTTCAATAAAACTCTTTGCTTTCAAGTGGCCATACCATTGAAGTAAACACACCCCAGATATTACAGCACAAAAGACTGAACAACGGAAAAAGAATACCCCTTCTTCCCAAACTGGAACTAGTGATTTCACTAAGCCCTTACTTCGAACTAGTGGCTCTCTCACAGTGCACATTAATGTGCCACTTCTCAATGCAAAACTCTTCCATAACAGTTCCACGTTTCTTCCACAAAAATGTGTAAATTTGACCCCTTGGGTTATCCAGTCTCCTTTCTTTGAACATTTGCACTTACAAACATCTCTTCTTAATGATCTCACTCCACTAATAAGATTTCCCCTTTTCCTTGTGTTCAGGTTGCATTGAAGTGGAAGCCCAAGAAAGGGGCTATAAAGCTTAAGATGCATTATCTCCATATTATGAGTCTTCACTTGATATTCAACATAATTGCAGGGGACCAAGAGCCTACTCTTAGTCCCCTTAAAAGCTTCAAGTTGCAAAGCAATTCCCAAACATTCAAGGCCTGGTATGGTTAAGCATAAACATCTTTTTCATCATTAAAATGCAGAAGTATCAATACTTCACATATCATGAGGAAAGTAGAAGACGACCTTCACTAGCTCAAAAACATGGTAAGGAATTGCAACAAGATTTTATAAGTGTCTAGATTCATCCCACGACCTGAGCTGATTTCTGCAGATCTTAAGACGTGTGTGTGTGTGTGTGTGATTTCTGCAGATCTTAAGACAAAGATGTTTGCATTGATTTTTTATCTGACCCTTATATATGCAATCTTTCTTACATCTGCAATGCATTGTAGCTATGTATTTATTGAACTTGCAATTGAAAAGTTCAAGATATTAAAAATAGGAATTTAGTTGATAAGTGGTCATATTGACATAATGTATTATATTGCTTTTACATAACTTTACAATAGTCTATAATCTTGCAGCAGATAAAATCAAAATTAGGTCCATCAAAATGGGAAAGGGAGAGGGAGATTACAAATTTTATTCATAAAACCTCTTTTTACTGAACCACCATGTTCTATGAGTTCTCCTGATAGGACAAACAGCATAACTAAATATTAAGAGCTTCACATTCCAACAAGTGGGTGTAGGAAGGGTGAACTTTAGGCCTTCCCCTTTCTCATAGAGATGAATGGGTCAGCTCAAATAAATAAAAGCTTCACATTTCACAAAAACTGAAATGAAATAGGCCATTTAAGAACAATCCAAGAGTCCCCATAAGTCAAGCTCTGATTTTTATACATAACCAACAAATAAAAACAAAACCCCCAAAAAACTACCTAGTTCAGAATTGAAAAATAAAGGCTGAGAAGCAGAAAATGACATAAACAGAGACACCCAGATGAAGAAAATACTGTAAATAAAACAAACATGAATTCAACTAAATAGTCATGAGTCTTACTGTATACAAGCACATAAAATATGTCGTAAAAACTTCACTGAGCAGATTGAAGGAGCGCAGAATCGAGAAAAAGAAACTCTGTATTTGCTATAATTCAAATTTTCTTGAATCTTGAGATTGCGTGTGGCTATCGTTTTTCAGTATACTTTTCCATGGATTTTGCTTGAGCAGACTCAGTTCTAATTTCTGAAAGGAATGAAATTGCAAATTACACTGCTAAGTCCTTCGAAGTATTTGGAAAAGTGCAATCTAGTCCTATAACGAAACAATTTACTCCATCATGTTCCATTTTTCGTATAAAAATTAATGCTAAATAGAGTATCTCTATTAATATTTAATAGTGGACTAATGGAAAGATTTGGTTGTTTTAACAAATTAGAAGTTGTTTTAAACAATTTCTATAATATAATCCAATAAAAACTCTTTAATTTTTATTCATTGAACTTGATTCGTGTTTGGGTGACATTTACAATAAGTATATATCTTCGATACATAAAAAAATAACTATTGAGGTTTGTACATATTTAGTAAAAATTGTAAGGAAAATTTCATATATATAAAAAACTAAAATACAAAAAATAGATCTAATTTGAAATTATTTACCCTTAATAGATTCAATCCAAACTATTTATCTTTAAAGGACTCATGACCCAAACTATTTATCTTCTTACCCTACTTATCCCTTTTTATTTCGCCACGACGTCATGTTGACGTCATACTGATGACAATATAAATATTTTGAAATATACTCTAGCGATATATGTATACTATATCGATATCATATAGAATGAGTTTAATCCTCTGTGACATTCTGACGGTATATTGATACTCAATTGGTATCATATGGTATTATTTTTTGTTAAGAAATAGGAAACAAACAAAAAAGATTATTAAACTCTAAATTAGTAAAAAAAAATATTTATTATGATACTCCATTGGTATATTTATATCATATCGAT
>DF357984.1:11452-23770 GCA_000787875.1 Solanum virginianum | reverse complement strand
TCACTTGATGGTGAAAGAGGAACTTGAGACAGGGTGACCCTCCGTCCTATTTTCTTCTTATCTTAGCAGTGATAGGAATGACCAACATTATTCAAACATCCAACAGAAAAGGTTGGGACAGAGGATTTCAGGTAATGACTCATCCATAATAGCAGATGATACTTTATTTTTTTGTGAAGCAGTGAGAGAGAACACATATTGATCATGAGGGTGGTATTCATCATATTTGAATCAATTTTTGGGCTACATATCAATTGGGGAAGAGCTTGATATATTCCATCAATTATGCATAGTGGAGGTGGAGACCTGGCAACAGTTCTGGGAGGCAAGGTGGGTGAACTTCCAACAATATATTTAGGCATGCTTACCCTTCGGGGTGGCCGGGTGGTTTGGGCTTGAGACTTTCATGTTGGAGGTCTCAGGTTCGAAACCCCTTGCCAGCGAAAGCAAGGGGTTTGCCTTTTGGGTCGAGCCCAGTGTGGGTTACCTCTCAGGTTCTCCTTGTTATAATATATATATATTTAGGCACGCGTTTGGGTGCCATCAGTAAATTTTAAGGGAGTTGGAATTGAGTGGTAAAAAGGTAGGAGGAGAAGTTAACTAACTGGAAAAGTCAATATTTTTTTTGATGAAGGGAAGGATGATTGACTTTGGTTAATAGTGTTTTAGATGCACTACCTTCATACATGATGTCTGTTTTCCCTGCCCCGGACAGCGTGATAAAAAGGATAGACGCATTAAGATAGAATTTCTTCTGACAAGGAAATGAAGATTAAAAAAAAAGTTTCATTTGGTGAAATGGGAGGAGCCAAACAAGAAGCAAAAAAAGGTGGTGTGGGTAGTACAGGGATGAAATTGCAAAACAAAAGCTTAATGATGAAATGACTACAGAAGTTTGTAACAATTGAGGACATGCTATGGAAGGAGGTTATTAATGGAAAATATGAGATGGATAATAAAGACGGTGGTTACGCGCTATGGAAACTTCGGCCACTAGTTTTAACTTGAGCCAACTTCAAAGAGGGAAATGGTAAGAAAGTGTCCTAGGAGAACAAATGGAGTAGATAGGAACCTCTAAAAAACTCTATCCAGGCATCCATACGACCATACCTTATGCCTTCACCAGCAGGCTACTGTGGCTGACATGTCCCCAAGACGTGGGTGGAACCTGCATCTCCAAAGGCATCTGAATGATTGGAAAATGGAAATGATAGCAGCTTTCAACAACATAGTTGCCCATTTTTGTTAAATTTAGTAATTTAACAGAGGGAGATGACACAAACATATGGAAGATAGACAAGAAAGGGATCTTCACTGTCAATCCTTGATATTGAAATCGAAATGCTATAAACAATCAGGAGAAGGAATGGCCATGAAAGATAATATGGAAGGTAAAGGTACCATACAAGGTGAACTGTTTTTGAAGGTTGCTAGCTGAGGAAGCAGTGTTGACATGGGAAACATTTTCTTTATTTTTTAAAGGGAGGTTTCCAGCTTTGTTCTGGGTGCTATTTACGTGGGGAACAAGCAGAGACATCAACCACCCTTTTTTTACATTGCCTTTGGACAGACAAGCTCTCAAGGATCTTCATCAGCTTAAGAAAGACCAGATGAGTGAAGTCAAGGAATGCATAAGGTATTCTGAAATGCCCGAACAGTTGTGAGCAGCGCAACAGAAAAGTAAGAGAGATGGAAATTGTACTAGCATGTATATGGTGGAGACTGGAAAAAAAGAAATTAGAGATGTTTTGAGTGCAAGCATAACAACTTACATTCAACATGAATTATTTAGCTCTTTATTACCTTTGGTGTAAACAGGAAATGCTAGCACAAACAGATGTTTTAGATTATTTCTAACAAAAAGTGTAAACAGGAACTCAAAGCTATAAGTTGAAAGAACTTTGGGACAACATTTTTTTTTTTGATGTAGTATACTTGTCGACATATAGTTGAAAAGTTACCATTCTCAAAAACAAGGGGGAAGAAACAAAAAATTGTCCATCTCTCTATGGCAACAATTGAGCAATCTCATTTTCCGCCATAGTCTCACTAATTAATGGAAACAATTGGTCTCGAACCTTAGTTGCATATCTTCAAAAGATAAGAACTTTCAAATTTAAGGAGACATATCGCGAAGTCAACATTGTCCGACTTTGAATTACAACATAGTAGCAGGCAAAAATTTGCCTAAATACATGTGTGGTAGCTTAGTTAGAGGGTGGCTAACGTAGAATGCTCATGTTGTATGGATTATCACTTTCAGATGCCTAAAATCTTGATTAGCAAAGTGATAATTGTTCTTAATTGATTTCTCGAAATTATATATGGACATCATGTTTCTGAGATAATCTTTTACGAATAGAATCAATTTGAAAAGGAAGTCAACTGAAAATATTTTGAGTAATTTGACATACATTCCTCCAGGTTTGCCTTTGTCAATATAAATTTGTTCAAGAGAAAGATAGATTTTTTTAGTTTGATTTAAAGCTTCAAAGATAAACATTACTCTCCAATATTAACTAATTAAAAAGATAATTTTTTTGATGATGGCCTAGATGCAGAAATATATATATCTAACGAAGGGCTCTTAAGAACCATGTGTACTGTAAAAATATTTATGATTTCTTACTGATGAAAGAGATGAGTGACGATTTTAATGACAATAAATAAATGACAAATGAAGAAAAAAACATAGTAAAAGCATATTTATTAAAATTTGATAAGAGAAACTAGCTTGAAAAATAGTTAATTAAGATATATTCCTCTATATGTAGAATCGTGTTTCTTTTGCGGGTTATTTTACCACACCGTATGATTATGATATTTGATTTCTTTCAGAAGTTAAAAGGAGTATGATTTGTTTCCTTAGTTTGATATATATACACATTATATACGTACATACATATATATAGACGCGCGCGCACATATACACACACATATATATATATATATTACACTGAAAACCATAATACTAACCATGCCAGCTTTCACACACCTCAACTGATTCCACATAATACGTGGAACCTCCCACCAATAACAAATATTTGATAACTCCGTCCACCAATGCACCAAAGCTGGTACAGATGGGAGGAAAGACTAACTAGCTTTCCAAGCAAGTTACTTCCTAATGGAATTTATCAGATCCGGTGTTGTGAAAGATGATCATCTTGTAGCCAATGGCGATAGGAGAGGGGACCCTTCATCGCCTTTCAGCTTTGTAGTGAGGTGATTTTCAAAAGGTGACGCCATGGCAACAATGACAATGGTGAAAAGTGACAAAGGCAAGCAAGTCGTCACCATTAGTATTTTCTTTAAGAAAAGGCGACCAAATTAGGATTTTAAAAGTTAAAAGATAATTTTAAGTTTTCTTTCCAAATTTGTGCAGCTGCATTCTTTACACTTAGACTGCGACAACCCGTCGACTAAACTGGACTTCTCAGGCAACCAGCCAGACTTTTTGAGAGACTCCAAAGTCA
Source organism: Solanum virginianum (assembly GCA_000787875.1). NCBI lineage: Eukaryota > Viridiplantae > Streptophyta > Magnoliopsida > Solanales > Solanaceae > Solanum > Solanum virginianum. The sequence goes on along the minus strand of DF357984.1, from coordinate 20,294 downwards.
ACCAATATGTATTTGTTCTTTTTTTCTTCAAATTTCTTCTTCCTATGTTTCTTTTCCTTCTTGTTCTTCAGACTTTAGAGTTACTTCTAACTTTATTTTTTCCTCAGTTATTTTAACTTTGTTCTTTTTTTTCTCATTCCAGTTCTAGATTTTAGTATCTTCTATTTATTTTCAGTTTATGAATTGAAATATTTCGTAATATGTTATTGATATTGAAATATTGGTTATTTATATTTGCAATTAAATATTTTAATTTTTTGATATTAATTGGCTCCATAGTTCAAAAAGGTAGGCGCCTCACTGACAAGGTGAGGCAGACCCTTGTCACCTTTTGCTTCAACAACACTGATCAGGTTCTACAAGAGCAGGCTGCAACTAATCGCAACTAGTAGAGTTGTTAACACTGTCTTAGCTTGTTTAGTTCCGATCGCCCTCCCCCTTTTCATTCTACCCCACATAACTTCCGGCTCCGGTTCCTTCTTGGATGAACCTTTAGTCTTCTCCTTATCAGATTTCTTCTTCCTCCTCAAAGTATCAAGCGCCGCAAAAACATTCGAATTCTTCACCATCACTGACCCTTCTTCCCTTCTGTTACCCCCCATCATTTCAACCAATTTTCTTCTTCAATTTTCGTTCGTTCTTCTCAAGAAAACAAAGAAAGATGAAGCAGAAGAAATTGAGAGTCGAAGGAAAATTAATTTCTAGGGTTTGGAGAAGTTCTTGGATTAGCAGATAACAGGGAGTGCGAAAGCAGAAATGGAGGTTTATATATAAGTCCTCTTTTTTAATAATTTTAAAATTATACTATTTTTTTAATTTTAATTATATATAAGTAAAAGCAATTGTATTTCTACATTTCTACAAAATAGATAAAACTTTTAATTAGTCTTTCTCAATGAATGACGAAATTTTTTGTAAGTCTGTTTGATTTTAAAAGTGAATGTCGGACTCAATTCATATGGTAATTTTATGATAAAAATCCACATTTAAATTAGAGAAAGAAATTTGAATTGGATCAAGTAGTGGAGTAGTCATGAGTTTAAATCATCTCTTTTTATATATTTTAAATATTTTAATTATAATCGTTACTGACAGTTATTTACTTTTCTCTTCTTGTCTTTTTCGATGGGGTCGTTATTCGGTGCCCCTCTATCAACAACTCAGATTTAACACGCTCCCTTTTAGATCCTCCTCTTTCTTCAAATTTCCAAACAGGTAAGTTCTCATATGCTAACAACAACAATAACATACCCAGTGAAATCCCAAGTGGAGTCTGAGGAGAGTAGAATGTACGCAGACCTTACAACTACCTCATAGAAGTAGAGAGGTTGTTTCCTGGAAACCCTCATCTCAAAACTCATAAGCAGAAAAAAGCTAGACATGACAAAAAGGAAAAAGAACAGAACAGAAAGAGCGACAAGTAATGAGTAGCACATGGCAGTATGTAGAAATGATAAGACTAACCAATATACGTCATATAATGGGAACACATAAAAAAAACACGTCATCTACCTAACCCTACTATACCCTAAGGCTATGCATCCACCTCACCCTACCAATTAGCCTACTACTTTAATTCGCGATCTCCACTTCTTCCTATCTAGGGTCATGTCCTCAGTGAGATCAAGTGGCTATGCATCCACCTCACCCTACTAATTAGCCTACTACTCTAATTCGCGACCTCCACTTCTTTCTATCTATAGGGTCATGTCCTCAGTGAGATCAAGTGTCGTCATATCATGTCTGATCACCTCCCCCCAGTACTTCTTCGGTCTACCTCTACCCCTCCATGTAGCTCCTACGATCAACATCTCACACCTCCTAACAGGAGCATCGGTACTGCTCAATTTGAATCCTTTGGACTCCAAGACGTGTCTCCAGGCCTCCAACCGATCATTAACTTTAGTCCGAGTCTCATCAATCAGTGCTATATCATCTGCAAATAGTATACACCATGGTACCTTCTCCTGGATAGGTCGGGTCAGGTCATCCATCTCTAAGGCAAACAAGAAAGGGCTCAACACAGATCCTTGATGAAGTCCCATCTCAACAGGAAAATATTTTGAATCTCCTCCCGCCGTTCTTACCCGAGTTATGGCTCCTTCGTACATATCCTTAATCGCCCTTCCTGTGAAAATATCGTCGACAATATAATGCTTGTCAAGCTTTAGTTACAAGAATATCTCTTCCTTCGTACATATCCTTAATCGCCCTTATATATGTCATTGAGACACCTTTCATCTCTAGACACCTCCATAGGACATCCCTTGGGACTTTGTCATATGCTTTATCGAGATCAATGAACACCATATGAAGGTCCTTCTTACTTTCCCTATATTTTTTCATTAACCTTCGAACAAGATGAATTGCTTCAGTAGTCGACCGTCCTGGCATGAATCCAAACTGATTCTCCGAGATAAACATAGCCCGTCTTACCTCCTCAACTCTGAACCGCCTGCAATAGCCAAAATCACAATGGTTTCCGGAGTATGTCAACTTACCCAACTCAATCTTTCTATCACCTTTTCCATTTATGAGTTTATGAAAGTAAGCTTGCCACCTTAATTTAATGGAAGTGTCATCCACCAACACCTCACCCAGGGATTTAGTAATTCGATAGTAGAATTTATCCTTGATGCACTTCACTTGGTCCAAGTCGCGAGCTTACCTTTTTCTTACTTTAGTGAGCCTATACAATCTCTTATCCCCACCTTTATCACTTAGTTCCTCATAAAGGCGCTCAAACGTTTCTAACTTTGCAATCGTCACCATCATCTTTGCTTCTGACTTGGCCATTTTATAGATTACCTTAAGTTTTTGCTTTTCATCTTCATCCTTACACTCTAACCACTCAGTGTAAGCAACCTTCTTATCTTTCACTTTGCCCTAAACTTCATCATTCCATCACCAATCGCCCTGACGTCCACCAAAGGCTCCTCTCGAAACCCCTAGGACCTCGGTAGCTACCTTTCTTATGTAACCAGCAGTCGTGTCCCACATACTGTTCACATTACCTTCGCTACTCTATGCCTCTATGTTTCTCAGTTTTTCTTCTATCTCGCGAGAAAGGGCAAGAGTAAGGTCTCCCCATCTAATCCTAGGCTTGGCATACATAACCTTCTTCTTCTTTTCTCTCTTGATCTCCATATCTATCACTAAAAGCCTATGTTGAGTGAAAATATTTTCACTCAGAATAACCTTGCAATTCTTACATAGACTTCTATCACCCTTCCGGAGAAGTAGGTAATCTATCTGAGTCTTAGTTACCGTACTACAGAAAGTAATTAAGTTCTCATATGCTAATACTTTATTAAAAACTTCAAATCTAGCTAATCGAAATAGGCAAATTATGATTATAGCAAAAATACTTCTTAATGAGATGTCGACTGTGATTTTCAAGACACAACTATAGAGACATGATTAATCTGTGTAGAAGAATAATTGTTGGTCGATCATTACAATTGAGGACAAGAATTGATATGAGTAGGTCAAAAGTAAAAAAAATCACTTTGAAAGGATTGATTAAACTTGAATGCAATGGTAAATTTGAATACCTTCTCGAGACTTTCGACAACGAGAAATATTTCAATATAATATTATACAAGAGGATGATTGACATTGAAGACAGTCGGATTTGATTATAAAAATAAACTCCAAATCAAAGTCAGAAAAAATATTTGAATTGTTTAGTATGTAATTATGAATGCTTTTATCAAATTTTCTCCTTCATACACATATGCAAAATTATACTAAACAAATCATTGCTAATGTCGCACCTCGGGAGGGTATCCTTGGCGTGGCCGACACTTGAAGAACCACTATTGATTCCCCAAGAGAACTACCTAGCCTCATTGTCACATCAACTCGACAACGAAAGAAATTACTCAAATAGAATAAAACATCATTAAGATAAACATAACTCTACTAACTCATAGTTTCCAATGAATAAGTTTGGAAATACAAAATACTCAACAAAGTCCTCTACTCAATGTCTGTGAAGCTTTACTCAACAATCCAGATAGTACCATGATAGGCCATGCATACCCTAAATTAAAGAAATAAAGTACTCAATGAAAGTAAGAAGATAAAAGGTCTCCTCCAGAATGTAAGGAGGCTTCACCAACTCTGGAATGCACTTATCCAGACTTCAACGATGTATAGGCTGAAGTCCTCTATCACCTGTATCTGCATCATGAAACGATGCAGGTCCAAATAGATATCAGTACATGGAATATAATAGTATATAAAATAACTCAAAAAAGTAAAACTCAACTTACTCGCCTCGACTCAACAACTCATGCTCAACTCAGTATATGCAAGTTTTAAAGTAAATCATGTTTTTGAAGTAAATTCAGTAGAAATAACTGTTTAAAATATCATGTTCAATCAATGTTTCTTAGGAGTTTCTCTTAACCGAAATCTAATCCCATCACCTTTAGTTTGGTGATGCATAACGAAGGCGACATCGTTGCCACAGGCGTCCTAAACTTGCCACGGTAAAGGACGATTAACTCTCCCATGGATGCATAATAAATGTCCAACTTTTGGGACATAAGTCGCCAGAACATGTTGTATGACTATCCTACACTGGCACCGTAGTTCTGTGGGTTAAAATAGTTATTTACTCGCTCGGTGTTCGGTGCTCGATACTCCTTCTAGGACTAAAACATACTCAATTCATCAATCAACTCAATCCTCAATGCTCAGACAATCGACTCAAACTTCAACCTCATTAGCCTATCTCAGCTCAACTCATCTCAGTTACTCATCAACTCAATCAATAAATGAAGATAATTAAACTCAATTCAGACTCAAATGGTCATTCAGACTCACTCAAATAGACTTATCATGCAATGTAAGTAAGATTCATGATAGTAAACATCAAGTTATCAACTCATACAATAAACATCAAACTCAAACCTCAACTCAATCCTTGTATAGGTTTTACAAAAGTCATTCAATTTAGGATTAATACTATCAAATATAAAATACATATGTCAATCTAATATTAATGATATAACATCATAAGACCTTATGATAAATGCAGGGATTTAGTAATTCGATAGTAGAATTTTCAAAACTCAATTCTTGTCTTCAATTTCGACTCAAATAGGTGAAAGGGGCATGTGAATGAATGCAGTTCCGCACTTTAGTAAGCCTTACATACCTGGGAATAGAAGAAACAATCAAACTCCAGTTGATCCTCGTGTTAGAATTAGGAATTCTCGCTCTTCTCCCTCTTTTGGTGTTCTCAAGAAATCCCTAAGTGGGAAAAATAGTGAAAATACATTTAGGGTTTTATTTCAGGACTTAAACTAAGTCCAAAACATCCAAGGTTTAATTAAAAAGGGGCAGGAATAGACAAAATTGCCCCTCTTAAAAACTGTCATTTGAGTCTACGAGACCTTGTCTATGGGCCGTAGATTATTCTACGAGCCGTAGATGACCTCTCGTAAACAAGGGTCCTGAAATTTAAGTCACTGGAATTTGTTACAAAACCTCTTCTATGAGCCATAAAATATTCTACGGACTGCCAGATAACTCATAACTCAAAATACTGAAAAGTTGATATTTGGACCACCAATTCACAAAATCAATCTACAGGCCATGGAATACTTTACAAGCCGCATGTTATCTCGTATATAGGCCTCCAACTTAGAAAATTTTTCCAAGTCTTCTGGGGGTTTACGATATCTTTTCTACGAGCCGTAGATGGTCCTCATAGATCCTTCTTCAATAATTTTTTTTGGTCACCTTCTTAGTTTTCTCTGTGCATCTACTCAAACTAGTTGGAAAGAATTTAGGGGTGTTACAGCTAAGACGAAACTCCAGTCAACTTGATATAGCCACAACAATTACAACTATAAATAAGGAAAAAAATAGGAAATGTAGGGAAAAGGTGGCAGTAGGTTATGAAAATTAAAAAGAAAAGTGTGGAAAATGAGATTTGAATTCAGACCCACCAACACAAAGAATATCTTAAACACCCACGTTAGCCCATTGAACCAATCAAACCATTTCATTAAATATGTTGTATATTAAATATATGCTAATTTTTCTTAATTTCTGTATAAATATATGATGTATGTTTCTACATTAATGGGTGCTCGAGCATCCGATGGACTCCATGTGGGTCTGCCCTCATCGGTGGCTCTTTAATGCTGGCACCAACTTTTTCTTAGACATCTTAACTAGATCTTGTTCATTTTAAATACCTCATATAGAATTTTACCATGTCATTTTATCACTTTTTGCTAATATGACAAAGTGGGTATGATCCACACACTAGCTGCGAGCCTTATTTTGCTATTTTTTTTTGTTTGTTTCTACTTCTTCTTCCTCAGTGAAATAAATTTTTTGATGCCACAGATAAAGAAGTGAATTTCAATTTCATGAAATTTTCTCTAGCTTAAACACCTTTCTTGTTTTATTCCTTCTCCCTCCTCAAAGTAATTTGAAAAAATTGGCAGAGATTTTTAATATTCTCCAAATTATTTTAAAGTTATTTTCATAGATTCAGTAATTTACAAATCTACAAAGCATTACCATACACATCATTGCAACTTTGATGATCAGAAATTCATTCTTCAATCTCATCATTTGTTGGAAACTCGCCGCAAGCCACGTTGCAAAAGTCCCATGTTTCCCTTTCCTTTCCCAGCATTATCATGAAAATCCAAAATTACCATCGTATTTCTTCTTCATATATTCTGAATCCTCTATATATACATTGAACTTTGTTCCTTCCATTGTTAATTTATAACTGATCCTTGATGAAATCCCATTTCAATAGGAAAATACTTTGAGTCTCCTCCTACCGTTCTTACCCGAGTTTTGGCTCCATCGTACATGTCTTTTATCACCTTAATATACACCATTAAATACCTTTCACCTCTAAACACCTCTATAGGACATCCCTCGGGACTTTCTCATAGTCTTTCTCGAGATCAATGAACACCATATGAAGGTCCTTCTTTCTTTTCTTATATTTCTCCACTAATCTCCGAACAAGATGAATTGCTTCAATAGTCAACCACCTGGACATAAATCTAAACTGATTCTCTGAAATAAACACTTCTTTTGTTCACCCTCACCTGTACCACTCTTTCCTAGACCTTCATAGTGTGACTTAAAAAGTTGATACCCTTGTAATTGTCACACACTATTTTTGGGTAGCATGGACGAAATGGACACTTGCCTCTGGAACATTATGTGATAAGAAGATACCACCTAAACTCAAAGGTACATTTTACAGGGTGGTAGTTAGACCATCTTTGTTGTATGGGGTGGAGTGTTGGCCAATCAAAAACTCACATGTTTAGAAGATGCAAGTCGTGGAGATGAGGATGTTGAGATAGATATGTGGGCATACCAGGAGTGATAAGATTATGAATGAGACCATTCGAGAGAAGTTCGAGGTGGCCCTTGTGGCTAACAAGATGAGGGGTGCGAGGCTACGATGGTTTGGACACGTGCAGAGAAGGAGTACCCATGCTCTTGTTAGGAGATGCAAGAGGTTGAATTTAGGAGTTACACGGAGGGGTAGAGGTAGATCCAAGAAGTATTGGGGGAAGGTGATCAGACAAGATATGGTGAAACTTAATCTCACTGAGGACATGACCTTAGATAGGAAGGAGTGGAGTCACGAATTAGAGTAGCAGACTAATAGGTTAGTAAGGTTAGGTTGATGTCTGGTCGTGGGGTATTGTAGGGTAGTAGGATTTGTCGCATTTTTTTATCCAGTGTTGTCATTATTGGACTTATATATGTAGATTGTCTCAGATTTATATACTATCATGTGTTTTTGTTATTAGTCACTCTTTCTATTTCCTTTCTCTTTCTTTCCTTTTTCTCCATATCTAGTTTATTTTGCTTATGCGTTTTTGTGACAAGGGTTCCCAGGAAATAACTTATCTACCTCTATGAGGTAGTGGTAAGGTCTGTGTATATTCTATCCTTCCTAAATTCTACTTGTGGGATCCCACTTGATATGTTGTTGTTCTTTTAAAAGTGTTTCTTAAGAAGACGATGTGGTGAAGACTGAACAGGTGAGGTTTCTCTAAAATTATTTTTCAATAAGTGATTAATTTCTTTTTTTAATTATTATTTGGATAAAAATGCAACATGTCATCAAATCATTGGCCACCTTTTTTTTTCTACTCATAGGTCATTATTTGAGAGTTACTTGTTGACATATATGCGAAAGTGTCTTTATTTAATTCATCACTTTGACACATCATTGGCAAGTGTATGATAGACACTATATATCTGGGTGATTGTAAAAGAAGTGCTAAAATGAGACAATAAAACCCTATATGATGGAAGACAAGGGTGAAAAGATACCTCAAAATGGTGTTTGTACAACATACTTCGTCGAATGTTGCTATTGTAACTAAAGGACTATGTTGTAACTAAAGGACTATGTTGTGAATTCAGTTTAATTATCAGCAATCAGTTATTCCGAGTGAAAATGTTTCCACTCAACATAGGCTTTTAGTGATGGATGTGGAGATCAAGAGAGAAAAGAAGAAGAAGGTTATGTATGCCGAACCTAGGATTAGATGGGGAGGCCTTACTCCTACCCTTTCTCGCGAGATGAAAGAAAAGTTGAGAAACTTAGAGGCGTGGAGTAGCGAAGGAAATGTGAACAGTATGTAGGACACGACTGCTTGTTACATAAGAAAGGCAGCTACCGAGGTACTAGGGGTTTCGAGAGGGGCCTGTGGTGGACGTCAGGGCGATTGGTGGTGGAATGATGAAATTCAGGGCAAAGTGAAAGATAAGAAGGTCTCTTACACATAGTGGTTAGAGTGTAGGGATGAAGATGAAAAGCAAAAGCTTA
>DF357985.1:107649-117721 GCA_000787875.1 Solanum virginianum | reverse complement strand
GTTCGTTATAATGGACTCTTCAGAATTCCATTTGCCTTCTATTTTTATTTTATTTGAGAATAAAAAACATTAAGATTTGCATAAAAATTTTTTTGAAATCTATTGTAGTATAGACTCGTACATGTGACACCAATCTTGGGATGATTTTTATGATTGGATATCATTCTTTAATAATTATCCCTTCATGCTTAGACTGTACTTTCTCTTTAATCTTTCACATTCTCTTGTTATTTTCTGTTTAGGCTGACTTGTCTCAGTGGGTTAAAAGTAAGTGTGTATCACACATGATTTCGAATCATGACAAACAAGTATATAAAATGGTAAATTATTTGATAATTTTTAAAATAAATATTTATTTTTAGTATAGTGAATAAGTAAAATAAACGAAAGGAGTAATAGATCAATATATTTAATCATTCACAAAAAAGTGATATTAGTAAGCTTGACAATACTTTTTTGTTATAGTTTTAACTGTCATATTTATTTGGTTAGTCTGAGAAAAAAAATAAATTTTTATATTTCATTACAATCAAACTTTAGACTTTCTATTATGTATTCTTAAGGAGACGATTTATAAAAACACAAATATTTACGAGTTATTTTAAAATATAAGTTTTAAAAAAAAATCTTTCATACAATTTTTCTTTTGTCCTATCAATCACCTTCAGATAGATTGAGAGTTGGGATTTATCTAGTAAGAAAATCTTTTTTCTATAGAAAATAAAAACGCTTTTAATACATTAATAATACGTTAAATTTGTCTAAATTTTATTTAGACATTTAAACTACGATCCGTTTTAATTGAACATCTTTTGATCATATATGATAAAATATTCATATTGAACACTTTTGCTTGAAATTTACAAAAGCTCTTGCATGTCTTCAAGCGCTCATTATGCGGTCACATAGAATCACCCCCTTTAATTATACTAGATAATCTAAGGCCCGTGTTATGGGCCCAATATAAGTTCACATTTTTTTAGTAAATAATTTTAATATAATATTTTATCATTTGTTTCAAATATTCATATGATATAAATGCGTTATTTATAACTAGACTTGAGAAAGCTAAATTAAAAAAGATTCTATGCATAGAGAAATAGAGAAGTGTGTTAGATTATGAATTAACACATTTCACATTCGATGAATATACAAAATACTGGTATCTTTGAAAAAAATTGTCAATCTTCATATATTTTTGCAAGTGATATCTATTTTCCATAGTTGTTATCTTCTATTTGCAATATATGCACCAGAATCTTTGCATATAATAATATTTACAAATCTTTGATCAGCTCAAGTATAATTTATTTGTGATTAGTTTTGTCGATAAATTGTGATTAATTTTATTATTTTCGTCAATAAGTAGAAATAGTTCTCATTTATTTTGATGTTAATATTAAAAGTATTTATTAAAAAGTTAATTTCTAATTCCACAAAAATATAAAAACAACTTTATTTTTATATATAAAACTAACAATTACATTAATGTTAAATTCTGAATTAAAAATTTCATTACAAAAATTGATGTTAAATTCTAAATATCATGCTGTAAAAGAAAACTTTGGATTTTACCCCAACAACATAACCAATATGCTTGTTTTTATTTTTTAAAAGTTATTTTTTCCTTTATTTATTTTTTAATTTTTTATTTCTTTATATTTCTCAACATAGTCCTTTTCTATTGAAATTTTTCTTTGTTGTTCTTCTTTATTTTTAACTCCTCGTTTTTCTTTATTTTATAATTTAATATCGTCAAGTCTGAATATTAATTATTTTCTTCAAATTTCCTCTGTTAAATAGTTTATCTTATTTGATATCAAGAAAATATCTTACGTAAAAATGAAAAACTAATAACTTTTAATATTACGATGAATACATTGTCAAATTATTAATTTCTTGATAGTCAAACATTATTTTCTCTTTCGGTCGCTAAATTTGATATTTTCTTTAAATTAAATAAAAAATATTGATATATCATTTTTAAGACTATTTTAATAATCAAGATATGAACTTTAGTAGTGGTCATATTGTGTAACTTAATATCAAAAATATGTTTATGCAGTAATCCTTAAAAGTATTTTTAGGAGCAAAAATCAACTATTCAAATATATTTTATTTTAAATTAGTTCAAAATTTTCTTTCTAAAACATGTCCAAGCATGCTTAACATTTATTATTATTTGCATGAAGTTAACTAATTGAAACTTTTCATTCTAACACTATTACAAAAATATTCTTATGGACCGATAACAAAATATTCTTCTAGATTTTTTTTGATCAATTAATTATATAATTACTATTTGCCCTTAAATGAAGTTAAAATTACTAAAATACCATTAGTCGTCCTCTCATTGGCTTTTCTATATAATAGAAATATATAATCAATAATTGGAATAGACCTGAGTCTCATGGCTTAGTGAGGATAATGTATCTAACTAAGGAAGGTGACATATTTTAAGTAGGTAATTTATCTCGTAATAAACATTTGAAAATATATGTAAAACTTTTTAAATATATTTGGACAAAATGTCATATAAAAATATTTTATCATGTGTTCAAATGCTCAATCAAAATGAACTATAATGTATCTATTTGTTTTTAATATTGGAGTGAGTTTAAGGGACAATAGATGTATTAATTCTATCTATTAAAGGACATTGATAATATATTCAACTATTATTATAAAATTAAATCTATTTTATAATTATTTGTTATTCTCTTTGTCAATAATATATGTAATATCATTCGAATTTCGAGAGTCAAACAATTTAACTTGATTGTGACTTCGGGCATGAAATTTTTGAGTTTTATAGAAAAAAAATTACATTTTTTAAAACTACATACAAAGCATTACTTCCTCCATTTAGAAAAGAATGGTGTATTTTCCTTTTTAGTCCCTTTTAAAAAGAATGATTTTTTTTTTAATTTTGCATGACTTTAAATTTAATTTTTCACATCACATGTTTAAAATCACAAAATTAAAATATTTTTTTTATTTTTTAAAATTCCATATCAAATCCAACTTTTTTTTTTTGAAATGGAGGGAGTATAATAAGTTACATTGATAGTCCAAAATATTATTAAAAAAAATAAAAAAAAATATAATTAAACAAATTTATTTTGAATCTCAAAATGGATAAAATATGACATAAACTCTATATTATGCTCGAAATTCCAAAAGACCTGATGCCGACGTCTCCGACACCCCATACACGGTTCACGCTGTGCCACATTAACGCGTATTATAATGTATACGACCAAAATGTTAGATGCAAGAATATAAAAAGCATATATGTAGTCAGGGGCAGAGCTATATTCGCTTAAGGATGATCACATGAACACTTCGTTAGAAAATTTTTGTGAATATATAGGTTAAATATAGATATTTTAATATATGTCAATTGTTGAACACCCTTGATATAAAAATTATTCACTCATATCTTAAAAATATGAATATCCTTTATTAAAATACTGGCTACGCCACTATTAATAAAGTCAAGTATTTTTCTACGTACTTTCTCTATGTAATTTCTTCTTAGGCTCAAACCAAACTAATATTACAACAAAGACTAGTAGTAGAATAATAATAAAATAATAATAATAATAATAATAGTAATAGTAATAGTAGTAGTAATAATAATAGTAATAATAATAATAATAATAATAGTAATAATAATAATAATAATAATAATAATAATAATAATGAAAATATTTGGGAAACCTTGTGGAACAAGCATCTTAGCTAATACGTACACAACTTCTTGTTGCATAAAATCAATAAAAGCCCCATATATCCAAAGGGGGTTCCGTTTCATCTTTCGACAGCGTGATGTCACTTGGTCGCAATATGAACAAATGTGGATGTCAATTCTATATTATTATAATTCAAACTTTTTAAAGATTACTAGTAATATTATGGAGAGAGAGAAAGAGATATAAGTTTCCGCGTAGAGAGACGAGACGAGACGAGACGAGACGCTGTTTTTGTTTGAAGGAAAACAAACTCATTCTCTATTGGTTTCTACTTGGGTCACACGCGCTTTTTGAGAATTAATTTGACTAAAGTTAAATAATATTAATTTAATATTTTTTATAATAAAAGTTTAAATATTAAAAAATTATATGAAAAATATTACTTCATTAAGGAAAAAAAATGAATTTTAAAATGAGACAAAGGGAGTATAAAATATATTATTATTTTATATTAATATAATAAAAAATATATCTTAAAGTATTAGTTATATTCATATTATTCGACTCTAAAAAAACTAAAACCATAACAAGTAAAAAGCAGTAAAGGAAGTACTTCTTCAATCTACTTTTACTTTTTTCGTATTGACTTCACATTATAAAATGATAATTTTGTTATATCTCTTTTTAAGTATAATAAATTTAATATTCTAAAAAATGCACTATTATAAAAATAAATCAACAATGAAGAATGAAAGGGAGAAATTATTTCTCAAGAAAAATAAACATGAAATTTATTTTTAATATATAGTTAACTTGTATTAACAACAAAAGAGAATGAAGGGAAAAAAGAAAGATTTGATTTCACATTTTTTTTCCTTTTTCTTTTAGTTCTTCTGATGGAGAAACGAACTCAAATTACACAACGCTCACTTTTTGACACATAAGCCCATAGAAACATATTCATTCTTTTTCTTTGACAAATTAAATTCACAATCTTATTTTCACACCATAGACTATATACAACACCCTTTATTCAATTTCTTTTTCCTACATATAAAACCTTTCTTCTTCTCTCTCCCCAAATCTTTTTCCTCTCCATTTTCTTAACCAAAACCATCTCTCAAACTTCAACTTCAACCAACATACTTCAAACACATACATACATAGATGCTACTTTTTTTAAAATAATAGTTATATATAAAAATAAATCTAGGGTTATTATTATATGGATCCTCATCTTCATCACCATCAACATCATCAACATCAGCAACAACAACAACAACATCAATTTAGTCATCAAAGTGTGAATATCGATACAACTAGTGGAGGGATTAATATTGGTATATCTATATTTTTCTTCAATGATTTATCGATTTGCTTTTGTTAGCTTTCGCATGACACCATGTTATTTTCAGGAGGCGGTGGAGATAGGTTCCCTCAATGGAGTATTCAAGAAACAAGGGATTTCTTGATGATTCGAGCAGAGTTGGACCAAACTTTCATGGAAACAAAAAGGAATAAGCTTCTATGGGAAGTCATAGCAACAAAGATGAAAGAAAAAGGTTACAATCGTAGCCCTGAACAGTGTAAATGCAAATGGAAAAATCTTGTTACGCGCTATAAGGTACATAACATGCTTCATGGTTTTATTAATTATAATATTCTTGAATAAAGAAAAATTATTAAAAAGCAAAGACCTGTTCCTTCTTTTATTAATTAGGTTTCTTTCCTAGAAAGTCACTAGCTAGAAGGACCAGATGCACCCCATTCAATTATATACAAAACTAAATATCTATGTAGAAAACACTCAAAGTTTCAACAAAGATTAAACTATGAATTGGTAGTTTTCTTTCAAAAAAAGGAAAAGAACAGTAGAACTTCAATTTTTTTTTCTATTCTGAAAAATTAAAGATTGAATTGTCGAGTTTAAATTGAATGTCTCAAAGTGACAAAAAAAAACTTGAGTTTCAACAAACATTAAATTATGAATCCATATTTTTTTCCATAAACAACACGATATTTTAAGATTGAAATATCAAGTTTAAATTCTAGAATCGACATTACTAGTGAAGTTTGTTAACTTTTTTTTTAAAGATCTTTTTCATCAATAGAATTAAGTAGTTATGTTTCTTTTTTGCATTTTTGTTTTTATAGGGATGTGAAACGCTTGAACCGGAAGCTCTACGACAACAATTTCCCTTTTACAATGAGTTGCAAGCGATTTTTTCAGCTAGGATGCAAAGAATGCTATGGATAGAGGCAGAAGGTGGTGTAGGAGGAGGAGGGGCTAGCGGGTCGAAGAAGAAGGCAGTTTCTTCTGATGAAGAGGAAGAAAATGAAGATAGTGAAGGTGAAAGAGTTGGCAAGAAGAAAAGAAAGGTCAGGGGAAACATTCTTGTTGGTAGTTCTAGTGGTGGGAATAATAATTTAGTGAGTAGTTTAAAAGAGATTTTGGATGATTTCATGAAGCAACAAATGGCAATGGAAATGCAATGGTTAAAGGCTTATGAAGCAAAGGAAGAAGAGAGGAGAATAAAGGAAATGGAATGGAGACAAACAATGGAAGCTTTAGAAAACGAGAGGCTAATGATGGAAAGAAGATGGAGAGAAAGGGAAGAACAAAGAAGGATGAGAGAAGAAGCTAGAGCTGAGAAAAGGGATGCACTTATCACAACTCTTTTGAACAAGCTTACAAGAGAAGATCACAACATGTAGGGTGTGCAATGTACGGTCAGACCTTTCTAAAACAATGAGCATTTATAAAAAATATTTCAATATAACAGTCAAATTTTCTTTGAAACAGTTCTTTCATGTTATGTTATGAGTATGATCATATGTTGCAGATACTTTTATAGAGAGGTTTGATTGTATTTTTAGGATATAAAGAAAGTAGTATATTAGCTA
Source organism: Solanum virginianum (assembly GCA_000787875.1). Lineage (NCBI taxonomy): Eukaryota > Viridiplantae > Streptophyta > Magnoliopsida > Solanales > Solanaceae > Solanum > Solanum virginianum. The sequence continues at coordinate 111,122 of DF357985.1, read as the reverse complement.
GCTAGTTGATTAGACTAACTGTTTTTAATTTCTTGATTAAATTTGGCTGATGATGCACTTGGGGTAGTTAAAAGAAGGAGAGAAAAAACCCAAGAAGCCCTTCGATAAGAGGTTTGTCTTGAAGCTCTCTTCTTCTAGTGAAAAAAACAAGCTAAGTTCTAGCTCCATGCATATTATGTCTCTTATTTTCTTTAGTTTGCCAGCTATAAAATTTCTCACTTTCTTGATCTTTATGTGCTTTTGAGCTTTTATCTTATCTTGCATCTCTTGGCTATTATTCTAGAATGTGCAAAGCAACTTACTTTATTATGTTTGAATAATCTTTTATATCAATATATATTATGGCAGATTTTTAATTGATATTTATCTTAGAAATTTTACTAATAGTTACGTTACAATTAGTAAGCTGTTGATATTTATGCATAGAATTTACATGTTTGATATCACATTATTTGTGCAAGATTTATATACATAATTCCAATATAATGGTCTTTGTTTTTTTTTATGGATAATAGTAATGGTGTAAATTTAATTACCATGTGAATGTATAGGCATAGCTGGTGGTACGCGTAAATAAAAAGTCAAAGTTTGGAGTTATAAGAGGATTTCAGATTCTGTTACACCTTTTTCTTGGTGCTAGCCTGTCTGGTGATACTTATAATGATTGTCCATCTTCGTTTTGCACAAGTTTTTTTAATTTTTTTTAATTTTTTATATATGATTATAATTTGACAATGAAATCTATCTCATAAAATTAATTATATATATATGATTAAAATTATCTTTTATTTATATAATCGATTTTAATATTCTTTTGATGTTTTTGTGTATTTATATTTGTTTTATATTTTGAATCCTTTAATAAAAATTTTGACTTCATATATATATATATTATGGATACTAATGGTGCATTATTGTAATTTGAAATGAGATATTTCTCATAAAACTTGTGTGTGTGTATATGGGTCTGGAGTGAGATAAGGTTGATAGTGTTCATTCGAATTTTTTTGATATAAAATTATATTACTTATATTTAATTAAAATATTTTTAAATATATGTAGAAGATGCTAAAATTTTTTTGATTTTTTTGTGTTTATTTTTTAAAAAAATTCTAACTCTATCACTAGATATGATTGTATTTTAGTGTAGATGCTAATGGTGCACTATGAACATTAGCTACTCGATGGAGACCATTTATTTTCAGGAAGCTTAGTTGGTGGTGTCGTGGTGACAAATTAAATTGATTATATCTAGGTAGGTCTATGCTAGCTTGTAATATGTGTTTTTTTTTTTTTTCAAATCACCTTTTTGAGCTATGTATAGATTGCACTTATGTTAAAAAAAAAATTAAAATAAGTGAAATTATATTCATCAAGACTACTACTTCTATTCTATCCGTTTTTGTAATATTGTTTGATTTGACACAAGATTCAATAATAAAATAAATTTTTTTGCAATATATGGTTAAAATATTCTTTGACGATTTATGTCACTATAAGTAAACATTTCGTTAGGGGTAAAAGGAAAAAATTTTAAAATTATTTTAAGTATAGAAGGTGGCCTTATTTGGGACAAATAAAAAATAAAAGTATGCCACTGGATATGGAATATAAGTAAGATAAACTATAAAGGATTCATTGGATCGGGCTTGATAACTAATTTTGTGTATGCAATTTATTTTTATAGATATTTTAGCATTAAGTCGTTTGGTTATTGTCAATTTTAATTAATTAGATGCATTAATGATGAGGGGATCAAGTCTTTATTATTTTTCCATGTTTGTTCTATGAACAAATTTTAAAAGATCAAGTACTTTCCTAATTCCTAAGAGCATCGATTGTGATTTGTGAATCTTTGTTCAATGTCTGAGTTAACCATTTCTGCTATTCCTATAATTTTTTCTTTTTCTTTTCATAGAGTGAAGAAATAAAAAATCAAGGTGGTGGTTCATGTATTTTTTTTCGGTGTCTAGTACCTACACTGAACGAACTAAATATAGATCTAGATTTGTATTGAAATGGTAAAATATTTTTTTTAACAAAGATAGTCTTATATTGAAAAGATTAAAAATTGAGACTTCTAATTAAAAATAAAAAAGTACTAATCACTTCAAAACCTTCTTAATTGGTTGATGGTTCATGTATGTTTGCACAGGATAACTTGGGAAAAAGACCAATCAATAGAGAAACTATTAATGTGCTCAGAGTTTTAGTTATTTTAGATAATCTTTACTTTTTTTAGTTTTTTCGTATTTCATCCTCCAAATATAGTTCAGAATTTTTATATGCCCATTAATTAGTTATTTGTAAAGATTGAAAAAAGCCAAAATACACACCTAACCAACTATTTGACACCATTTATGCAGATATAGCAAAGAGGGTGTTCCTTACTTTCTTGAACGCGTGAAATAATAGATCCAATATAATAGTCTCTCCGTCCAATTTTAATTGAATTTGTAAGGTAATGCACACATATATTAAGAAAAACATTCAAAAATAAAATTTACACCATACTTTTCACTATTGTCCTTTGCAAAATAATAAATATGTAGTGTAATTTATCTCCTAAAAAATATAAAAGTTTAATAAATGAAACGCCAAATATGAAAAAAGTTTCAAACATTCACCTAGAACTTTGAACAATTCAAATATTCTGAACATTAAAAAAAATCTCAAAAATTCAATTAATTTGAGACGGAGAGAATAGTATTGTTTTTTTCTTTTTAGTTCTTTCCTTAAAGTTTTCACATATTTTTCCTCTCTATTATTGTCATTATCCTTCTGCCTGCCAGAAGAAAAAAAAATAATCTACTATATTGTTTTATTTATTTACTTAATAAATTCAATTGAAACTATTCTGCATGCAATTTCATTTCAATGAGACCTTCTACTATACATCATCGATTTAAGGAATTTTTATAATATCAAAGCATATTGATCACCTATTTTTGCATGTTATCTATGTTATATTCAAGAGTATATAAAAATATCACAATTTACAAAAGTTTACAAGTGAATGACATACATGGAATGAAAATTAATAATTCATCTTCGAAAGAAAAGTGTAATTTGTATTCCCCTTTACTTTGTCAATGTAGGAAACTTCGTGGTGTTTTTTTGTTCATATATATAGGATAAAAATTGTTATCAGGATAATTGGAGGCCAAGAAATTTTAATTTAAGATTTTATGTTCATATGGAAGGGGAGTAAGGGCAATTTGCTATTGCAACTAGCTTGTTCTGGTCCCAAACATAATTAAACAGTTGAACAAACCAAGTTGATTTCTTTCTCTTATGATGATTTTTCCTCCTACTTGATATTAATTTGATCGAGGCGTCATTCCTCATGTTTACCGCTATTATCTAGACTTCAATCTTTTAACGCTTATATATTTTCTAAAGAGTTGGGCATGCCTCTGCCCTGTCTCTTAGTGTGTGATCCATCCATTTACTAAATGACTTTTTCTTACTTC
>DF357985.1:93304-107551 GCA_000787875.1 Solanum virginianum | reverse complement strand
ATTGGAATTCCTATCTCTTAAAATATGCTGGTCTGACAGATTTTCTCCTGTTTACTAATTGAAAAAAGCTTTATATGGCTTCAAACAAGCAAGAAATTAAGGCCTTTTTTCTTAATTTTATAATATAAAATAAATAAAAAATAATATTCTAACTGAGAACATGATTTTAGATATATAAAATGATATGAAGATTGAGAATTAGAGTAAAAAAGCGGTAAGATGCCGATTGCTAAAGTATTGTAGTACTTTTGTGTGGGAAAGTTAGGGGCTAGTCTCCTCGTCTCATCTTCACCTTTATAAATAATCCTACATAGTAGCCGCGTGGTAAATATCTCATTCTCCATTCTTTTATTACTTCTTATTTTCTTTTCTATCCTAGTTTGATCATACTTCAGTTAATCTAGGGGTCTATTGACAACATACATTAATTCTGCCCTCAAATATATGTAGGGGTAAGTCGTTTCTAAATCTCACTTATAAAATTATACTTAATATGTTATTATTTTGTGCTAAAAATGACATTCTAGCTAGCTTCGAGATTCATCCTCCATGCATCAATAAAAATCTACATGAGTTGGGGATCAAAGAAGCTACATAATTCATCTTGACTTCAGTGTTTTATATTTTAAATTTATTTAATGAAAATTCTAAGTTTGCTGCCAAGATATATATGTGCAACCAGCTCTACAGAAATGTTGATGAATTATTAAGAAAATAATGAAAGAATTTCAAAACATTTCACATGACACATAAATGCGTAACGTACGTACTTGGTCTTTTTTTTTGGTTCTAGAATGCCAAATTGTGGACACGACAATTGGCCACCTTTGACAAAGGAGCAATAAAAGATCCAACAAATGAGATATACGTGACTCGAATAACGGAAAGTATTCACATAAAAAGATGTTATAATCCAAGTGAAACTAAGGGGTGTTTGGTGCGAAGGAAATTATTTTCTTAGAGAATATTTTTTTAAAAAAATAAGTTGGTTTTTATTTTATTTTTTTATATTTGGTTGGTGATTCAAAAATATCTTCTATTATTTAATTAGTGGATGAAAATATTTTTTTCAAAAATATCTTTTATTTTTAGCTAGAGAATCCAAAGTATTTATCAAAAAATAATTTATTTGACATGAAATCAACTCCAGTAATAGACCTTGACATCTGATGCGGGACCAAACTCAACTTTCAGTTCAGAATTTAACTTGTAAATTTAGACCCACCCCTGATTTTATAATCGGAATTCGACCATATCTGATTCTACACCTAACTTTGAAATAATTTATTTTTTAAAAACATAATTTTAAATTTGGGAGCGGGTACACTGGGTGGGTTGGGGGTAAAAAAAATAAAAATTTGAAATACTTTTTAAAAATCAATTTAATTTTTTTGTGGGAGGTTGGGAGTGGAGGTGGTAGTGGGGGGGGGGGATGGAAAGAGGGGATCAGGGTGGGTAAAAAAAATAACATTCTAAGTTGAGGTTGGAAAAGAGTTTTGCAAAATATTTTCTTAGTATTTGGAAGGAAGTTGTTTTCTTCAAATTTGAGGAAAATAAGTTAATTTGAAAAATATTATTTAAAATAATTAAGTCAACCGAACATAAAAAATTTGAAAAATATTTTTCGTTTGTACCAAATACACCTTAAATACTTATATTTGATGTACAAATAAAAACAAAATTAAAATTTAAAGTTTATGACATTGAGATTTTAATTTTTTTTTAAACTTTTAAATTACTGAATTCTAAACTAAATAATTTAAATATATTCTAGTCACACATAAAAATTTATTCATCTTAATTAAGTAAAACTTTCAACAATCATAATTTAGATAAATACTTTTTAGATTAAAAGTGGTGCGTATCTTTTTAAATAAAAGGATGTGTCAAACATTTACATGATGACCAAAGAATATGTTGCATTACAATGTGATTATTTCTTCCTTATGATAAATTTATCTGAAATATTTTTGATAGAAAATGTTTCTCCCTGAATAAGAAATTATGTGGCATAAATTTGTATTAGCCAAGTTGCTCCTTTATTAATTAAAAGCTAGTATACGTATCCGTGCGTTGCAAGGATAATCTTAAAGTATATTTTTATTGTTTAGATCGATGCTTTCTTTAAGTATAATAAATTATATTATTTTCTTTTTTTAAAAAATTAACTATCGTATTGTTCCTCAATGAAATGTATTCATCCCCATCTCCCATAATCAAATCTATATGAGTAGTAACAACTAATCATGTAATTGCCAAATAACTTTTATCTTTTGTATATTTATTCATTGCATTGTTCACTAATTAAAATTATTAAATTGCTAATATTATTTTATAGTTTATTAATTAAGTATATTTGAAATAAATATAATTAAGCATATATGTAACCTCCCTAAGAAAAGGTGTAAAATTAATTTTATTTAGTATAGAGTTATTTTTAATACAACTTTTAGAAACATATGTAACTTCCAATTTAAATTCAAAATTTAAAAACTTAACACTAATTAAACTGTCTAATTTTGAGCAAATTAAATCTTACCTAAAAAGTTTATAAAAATAAACTTTATCTTTTTATTATTTCAATTTATGTAATAATTGTTTCAAATTAAATATGTTATTTTTTATAAATTTTATTTTTACATGTAAACTAATTTTAATAAATTTAATATTTTTATAGTTGTAATTTAGAACTACAAAGAATACTTATTGGCAAAAAATAAATTTAATATTTTTATAGTGGACTGAATATTTTTAATTCTTTTTTTATATTGAGTTTTTTTATTAAATTAAAGTGGCTTGACATATATATATGTATGTATAATTTTTTTTTTTATTAGTCGGTATTACTTTTTGATCAGTTGGTAAATATTTCAAAAAATTTCTGTTGTAAGTAGTTATTTTTTTCATCTTAAATAATTTGACATTATATTCATTAATGTATATTTTTTAGTTAACTGTCGTTACTTTTTAGTCATTGGTATTTTGTCTCATTGTAAATATTTTATTTAATATTATATATGTGTTTTATTTTTGATCAATCACTGTTATATTTTTTTATATTTAAAATAGTTATTTTTTATTATATTTTAAAGAGCCTTAATTTAAAACAACAAAGTGGCTTATGTTTCCACTGGAACTATTCATTCTTTTCTTAAAAATATTTTTCAAATTTTTTTCTTTTGTACCAAACACACCCTAAATACTTATATTTGATGGACAAATAAAAGCAAAGTTAAAATTTATTCATCTTAATTAAGTAAAATGTTTAACAATCATAATTTAGATAAATATTTTTTAGGTTAAAAGCGGTGCTTAACTTTTTAAAATTATAGGAGGTGCAAGTATTTACATGACCAACAAAGAATATGGTGCATCACAATGTGATTATTTCTCTCTTGATGATAAATTTATCTGAATATTGTTGATAGAATATATTTCTCCTTGAATAAGATATTATGTGGCATAAATTTGTATTAGTCAAATTACTCCTTTATTAATTAAAAATTTTAAATTTCAGCATGAACTATAATTTCAATATCAAATATCAAAAACTAAAGAGCGTAAAACGATAGATAACCGGTGAAAATATAATATATATGAGGGTCCCAATAGAATGTTAAGAACCGACTTTCGGTTAGATTTGCAGTGGCGACATTTATTACATGTGTAGTTCAGATATTGAAAATATAGTATCAAGATTGGTCAAAGGTCCAATGCATGACCAGTCTTCACAGACTTTTCCTCTCCTATTTTACTTTGAAAACCAACAGTATTTTCCCTCTATTTATGTTTTATCCTTCCTCTTCTAAATAAGCAATGACCTCATTCATCTATCGTTATATTGACTAGATAACTCTTCCATGAATGACAATTTTGTATTTTTGTAGTGTGTTTGATTGGGAGAAAAATATTTTTTTTTAGAATTTTTTTTTTAAAATTAATGAATTTTTAATTTATATTTATGTTGATAGGCGAATGAAAATATTTTTAATATGTTCAAAAAGTTTATTTTTTAAAAACAGAATTTCAAAATTTTAATTGTTTTACCCTACCCCTTGCCCCACAAAAAAAATTAAGAATTTACTTTTGAAAAATATTTTAAATTCTAATTGTTTTTTACTCCAATCCCTACCTCGACCTTTCTACTAGCTGTCCACCCTTCACCAACTCCCCACTGCATATAAAAATTAAAAATTTATTTTTATCCTACTTCGACCCTGACCCTCCTACCAATTCCCCAACTCCCTCTCCACACGTACACACACAAAAATGTGAAAGTATTTAAAATTTTAAAAATTTTACTTTTTTACTGCCACCCCCACCTCACCCCCACCCCCAGCCGCCAAACACACACAAAAAAAAAATTATTTTTTAAATATTTCAAATTTTTAAAATTTTTATTTTTTAACCTCGACCTTACCCTGCCCCCCAAAAAGTATTTAAAAATATTATTTTTTATAAAAATTAAACTATTTGAAAGTTAGGTTTGGAGTCGAGTGTGGTCGAATTTCATTTTGAAAGTCGGGATCGAGTCTAAATTTAAAAGTCAAATTTTGGGTCGAAAGTCGAGTTGGGTGATGTATCAAGTGTTGAGGTCAACTCTTGAAACGAATACCGGAGTTAATGTTTATGTTAGAAACTATTTTTTTTTTAAAATATATTACATTTTCTGGCCAAAAATAAAAAATATATATTTTCTAGATAGTGTTTTCTTTCACTAACCAAACAATGAAAAATATTTTTTTAAATATTTTTAACTCACAAATCAAATATAAGAAAATAAGTTAAAAACTAATTTTTTTCAAGAAAATATTTTCTAAAAAAACATTTTTGATAGTACTAAACACACCCTAGTGCTATGTACTTTTCTTCCACAAATAGTCTCGCTATATTAATTAATGTATATAATAGATCTCAAAAGTGATAAAAAGATGCCATGGTATCTTTCCCCAATCCAAAGAAAAGTCTGTTTGATCAAATTTTTTTAAAAAAATTAAAATACTTATTTAGAATATTATCATATTTAATTAAATTTTTAGAAACTTAACCCAACAGACTATTATTTGATACCATTAAAAGAGTAAATGGAACTTATTAATTCTTATTTTTCTTATTTTCTAGTTTCTTTCCTGAATCTTCTCAAGACTCCTTTAGTTAGAAGAATTAAGCAAATAAAAAAATTAGATAAAAATGATCATTCGATCAAATTTCATATAAAAAATAACTCAATTATTATTATTATTTATCAAAAAAATAATCATTTAGTCTTCATTATTGCGAGCGAATTGCATTCTAGCATATCTTGGTTGTCTTTCCTCCTAAGTTTTGCAAGATACAAGAGCCCATGTTGATATGTTACTTCACTTGTCTTAATTTATATGGCACATATAAAATTAAGAGAATCAATCAAAATTTTATATAATTTTTTAAATATTTTAAATTACTTATAATATTTTTACTCCATATGTTCCAATTATGTGCTACATTTGAAATTTCTCGAGTCAGTCAAATTCTTAAGGCTTAAGTCATATGCGGCACAATAAAGTTGTCCGTTTATTTAACAGACACCTTAATCTAGCCCTGTACCTATTGAACACCCCTATTACTCTAAATTTGAACCACTTAGACACTTTGTGCAAATGGAGCACAAAAAATATGATTCACACCTTGCTAGGTGCGTCAATCAATATTTTAATTCTTTTTCTTTTTCTTTTTAATTATTTATATTTTTCATTATTTAAAAATATAGCAATATTTTTCTCCTTCTTCTCTCTCAACTAATTTTTTTTTACAAGTCTACTTTTTTTTTAAGAAAAAGATGTTCTTGTTATTATATTAATTTTCAAAGGTAGAACTACCTCCCATCATCCTTTTTTTGCCGGAAAAATGAGAGTACTATTTACATCTCCTTTGTCAGAAAAAATGAATACCATCATCTACATATTCTTAGCCGATAAAAATGAAGACCACCATCCATGCCTTCTTAGCTGAAAAAAAATGAAGCCCACTATTCAAATTTTATATTGTCTCTCTCCTGCTTCACCTCCTAACCCACATCCCTTATTCCCCCGTAAAATGAAGTAGAAATAGAGAGTGGAAAAATAAGTGAATTCAAAATCAAAGTAAAAAGGGAAGCACAAATTCAAAAAAATAAAATAAAATTAACACTATTAATTTCAAATGGAAATTAAAAAAAAGACATAAAGAGAAATAGAAATGGTGAATTCATACTTAGTATATGTTAAAACCTCTACTTTTTTTAAATGGAGAATAACAATTCTAAATAAGAGGTAGCTTTTAGGGGAAAGAGAGGAAAGGGAGAGGCTTAGTGTAACACCCCCTATTTATTTCACCTATCCTAAGTTAAATTACCTAGAAAAGTTGAGAAAATGACTTAGAATGGTCATTGGAAGAAACCATGAAGGGCCATCTACAGTCCGTAGAGTGATCTACTGTTCGTAGATGGAACCCCGTAGTTGCCCGTGTGACTTAGAAACTTTTCTAAGTCTGAAGTCCATGTATGAGTCGTTCTACGGACCATACTTTTGTCCATGAGCCGTGGAATGGGTCTTGTGATTTGAAGTTTGGAGAATTAATTTTCTAGATTTCCAATATCGATTAACAAGATGACCCTTGGTCCTTTCTACGACCCATAGAGAAGGGGTTCGTGGAACCCCAAATCCAAATTCCAGTAACGTAATTTCTAAGCACCTCCCATCCACGAGAGAGGCCTTTCACGGCTTGTAAACAAAATCATGACCAGTAAACAACGATTTGTGGTTCCCTTCGGTAGTTTTAGGGAAGGGTATTTTTTTCTTATGCCTCCCTTTTAATTAAAACCCTAGATGGTTTGAGGTTAATATGGACCACTTATCCTTACCCTAAGTGTATTATTCCTCATTTCATACTTAGAAATCTTGAGAGCATTGAGGAAAGGAAAAAAGCTAGGGTTCCGAGCGAGTGATTGAAAATTGTTTGAGAGTTGATGTTTCTTCGTAATTCCAGGTAAATAAGGCTACCTAAAGCGTTAGATTGAGTTCATCCGCACGCTTCTTCATATACGCGATTGAATTGAGGCATAAGGATTGAGTAGTGAAAGCCTATAATCTAAATCTTCGAGTTGCTTACATTTATTATTGAGTTTTCATGCATATTAATGAATGAATTTATCACGACCTGAAATTCGCATGTGATGACACTCACCTAACCTACCAAGGTGAGTAGCCCAAACTCTAAACAACTTAACATAAATATAAAAGCAGAAGATAATAGTCTAACAAGGATAGATAAACACATGAAATTAAAAACTACAACCTTCCCAGAATTGGTGTCATATGTACAAGCTTCTAAATATAGGATGCTCAAGGAAATACAAGTCTCAAATGTCTAGTTCCCAACTAGAACATAATATAAATATGGATTCCTTGAAAATTTGTTGAAGACATAACTAGCTACCTCAAGAATATTCTAGAAGTTCGATCCTGAAATGAGAAACGTCTAACCAGAGGGACCCGGTTCGCAACCTTTAAAATTTAGCAGGGGTGAGCACCAAACAACAGGGTACTCAACAAATGGAACTAGCCTAAAGTAAAGCAATGAACAATACAAGTACTCCTTAATGCCCAACCACATACTGCCGAATTACAAACCTGCACTCAGGAAAGTCCCAGCACAGTATAATATACAATCATAAGAATATAAATATACTCAATACAAAACATCAAATCTCAATATGTCCTGAAAGATACATCAAACTAAATACTACCACATATATACAGTCTCATCAACAATTCAACATTTAATATCGAAGTAAGGGTGATATGAGATGATGTGGATGCCATGTGATGTAAACAATGCAATACAATGTTAAATAATTGTAATGCATGTCTGTCGTACGATATACATTCGCTGATCAAAGACTTAGTTTACATATATCAACATATGCATCAGATAGAACCCGTAGGGGCCACACATGGGCCATATACCCGCCGAAATCATGTTCCTTTGGCTTTTCATTTCTTTTCTTTCTTTTCCCAGACCATTTTTCTTTGACTTTCTATTTTTTTTTCCACTAGCTAAAACAATTTTCCTTCGGCTTTTCATTTATTTCATTGGATCATCAAGCAACACACATATATATATAGATAGAATAATAATAATCATGTTCATACGAATGAAATATGCAAGATGTCCATATGTATCATATTTCTCAACAATTGAAACTAAGAAGCATAAATACCATAAATGTTGCAAGTTTATCAATACATCATCATAATCACAGTCTCAATAATATCTTTATCTCAAAATAAGTACCATTTTGATACCAACATCAATGATTCACAATTCATATATAATATGAGGCCATAATTATTTCATAAGTCAAGATATCACCATATGAACAAGTAATCAATTTGAAATTTCATGATCAAAGTCTACGATGATATAATTCTATCCCATAGTACTGATTTTCATACATATAGAAGCATACAATGTTCATCATACTTAACAAAAGATTAGAAGTCCACTTGTCTTAAATAAAGTCCCAAATCAAGCCAAATCTAAAGCTTTTCCCTTCCTACGATACTCTGAATCACCCAAATCAATTTAAATATAGCATCACAATCACATAACTAATCTAATAACACAAAAATCATTCAATTCGGAGAAAAGGAAAAAATGGTCAAAAAGTTTATGCCAAACAAGTAGCCAGAATATGAAATTTAATACATGAAGTTGTTCTCGAAGTAATAAAGAATCCAAACGTGAAAACCATTTCAAAAATGGAGTTAAGACGAAGGAGAAATCATCAATTTAAGATTAGAATCAATATCTGAGAAAATTTCCAAATTCCTCCATTAAAAACCCAAAGTAAGTTAACACACAATTTAATCAATGGGATTCAAAGAAATAGGTTAGGAAATAGTTTCCCAATTGATTTGATTTGAAAACTTTTGAAAACTCTCCCTAGGAAGAAACTTGGAATGTCAAAGTGGTGGAAAGACTTTAAATCATGTCTTTTAAAATGATTTACTGTTTAGGCAAAAGAAGTGCAACACGAATGCGGAGCTTTAACCCTCCCAAACCTTAATGGATGTGGTGATTCGATCTGCGAATGTAGAGGTCCACCCACAGTGTTTCATGAATGCGGAGGTCATGAAGGTTAAACCTCCACGAACATGGGCCCTCTTCTGCAAATGCGGAGAAAAATATGGGTGGCACCAGAATTGATACAACATCAACAAAAACATAGCTTTCAACATCATGAACTGGGCCCTCAGGATTCATTTAGAACCCCTTGAACACAACCCAAGCATAGAACCCTACCAAAAATGATGATTCAAACTCAATGAAATCGTCAGAATTAGAGTCTAGGACCTTCTTGGCCCAGAACTCGAGAAAGATTATTTAAACTAGTTTCAGACTCAAAAATTCAAAATATTCATGAAAGTGTAAAAATTGCAGTGAAGCCATTTCTAATGTTAGTTTCACCATCTGAAACTATTTGAACTGATGAAAATTTGATATGAGCTCCCAAACTCTGAATGTTGACCCAAGTCAAACTTATAATTCAAAATGAACAAAAAATGAACTTTCGGCCTGAAATCTCCGTCTTAAGTCTAAATTTAGTTTCTATAAGTTTTTCTAGACCAAACTCGATATTTCGAAACTGATGGAATCGAGAAAATTATGATCCGACACTCAAAACTCAAAACAACTAGAAAACTCAAATTCTCCAACTTTACGCCTTTCAAAACTCACTCTTTTGTAAAACTCTAGTTTTTACAAGGTTTTCAAAATCTAACTTTTAGACTTGACCAAAAATGACTCTAGGTAACGTTTGGGAAGACAAAATGATAATTTGGTCAAAAAGCCAAAAAATGACCTTCGAGGTCATTACCTCATCCACTACAAAAAATAATGGTCATCCTCGAACATGAGATAAAGGACATACCTAAAGGCTAAAAAACCTGAGGGTATTGGGCACACATATCAGACTCTATCTCCCATATAGCCTCACTCTCGGGCATATGGCTCTGCTGGACCTTTACTGAAAGAGATGTTAATTGATCAAAGGTCCAAATGATCACCACGCCTATATTGTAAATATGCAGTTAGGAATAATCCAGCAATCTCATTAGTCCTCAACTTCCTCACCTGTCTACCCAAAATGGTCACCGACTTCTCCTTATAGGTCAAATTAAGACTTAAATCGGTCGAGTCCATGGAAATCACATAAGACATATGTGGAATATAACACCGTATTATCGAGACATAAAACACAGGATGGACTGAAGATAGGTTGGGTGGCAAGGCATGTCCGTAAGCCACCTTTCCCACTCTGTCTAGAATCTTAAAAGGACCAATAAACCTCAGACTAAGCTTATCCTTCTTCGCGAATCTCATAAAACCTTCAAGGGTGAGATCTTCAACCACAACATGTCATTAACCATGACCTCCATTGGTCGAATCCGCCTATTAACATAGTTTTTTTGAAGACTCTAGGCTATCACCAACCTACTTTGAATCAACTGGACCCACTCTAGATCATCTCTCGGCATATCAACTCCCATGCTATCCACCAATACCATGTCAAACCATCCGATGGGTGATGTACATCTCCGACCATACAAGGCCTTAAAAGGAGCTATCTGAATGCTGGAATCATAACTGTTGTTTTATGCAAAATCCACCAAGGCCAAATATTGATCCCATCTAGCACCAAAATCAATAACATCAGCCAGAGCATATCCTCTAACACCTGAATGGGTCTCTCAGACTAACCATCAGTCTAGGGGTGAAAATCTTTGCTCATATCCAAACCATGTTGCAAGGCCCGGTCCCCAAAGGATGCTGCAAGGCCCTCTAGAAATATGAAGTAAACAATGAGCCATGATCCAACAGATGGAAACTGGGACTTTGTTAAGCCTCATTATCTGGCTAATATAATGTCGGGCTAGTTTCTCATTGGTATACTTAACTTTGACCAAAATAAAGTAGGTGGATTTAGTCAAATGATCCACCACTACCCAAATAGAGTTAAAACCCCCAACAGTAAGAGGCAACCCAACTATGAAGTCTATAGTAATACGCTCCCGTTCTGACTCGAGAATGGGCATCCTCTACGTCGAACCTCAAGGCCTTTATGCTCATACTTGACCTATTGACAATTCAAGCACTTTGCCACAAACTCAACAATGTCTCTCTTTATCCCACACCACCAATAAAGTTGTTTAAAATATTGGTACATCTTAGCTGCCCCCAAATGTATAAAATATCTGGAACAATGTGCCCTCCTCAAGTATCAATTTAATCAAATCACCCACCCTGGGCACACTAATACGACTCCCAATACTCAAAAGACCATCAGAATAAAGCATCACCTCTCTAGCTTCACCTCTAATCACTCTATCCTGAATGGTACACAACTCCTTATCCTCAAACTGCCTCCCTTGAATATGATCCATCAAGGATAAGCGAGCCTCAATAGTAGCAAGCACTCCACCCTACACCAAAATCTATAATCTAACCAAATCATTATCCACTCTGATCATCTCTAGCCAAGTATCTCTCCTCTACCCAAATAGCTTCAAGACACCCTATACTAGAAGCCTTTCTACTCAAAGCATCAACCACCATATTGGCCTTCTCCAGATGATATAAAATAGTCACATCATAATCCTTCAGAAGCTCAATCCATCTCCTTTGTCTCAAATTTAGGCCCTTCCAGCTAAAGATGTATTGCAAACTATGATGATCAGTGAAAATGTTGTAGTGAACACCATAAAGATAGATCCTCCATAACTTCAACACAAACACAACCACGGCTAGTTCTAAGTCGTGGATGTGATAGTTCTTCTTATGAGCCTTCAATTTTCTAGAAGCATATATTATCACCTTCCCGTTTTGCATCGAGACTCCACCAAACCAACCCTAGAAACATCACAATAGACTGTGAAATCAACACCCTTCTCTGATAATATCAAAATAGGATCCATGGTCAACAAATACTTAAGCTTTTTGAAGCTCTTCTCACACTCATCCGACCATAAGAATAGAGAATTCTTCTGAGTGAGCCTGGTCAATGGAGCTGCTATAGAAGAGAAGCCCTAAATAAATCGCTTGTAATAACCATCTAGTCCCATAAAGCTATGAATCTCAGTGGCTGAAGTAGGTCTAGTCCATCCTTGAACCGCTTTAATCTTCAGTGGATCAACTCGAATACCCTCTCTAGATAAATATGACTCAAAAATGCCATCGAACTAAGCCAAAACCATACTTGGAGAACTTGGCATATAACCTTTCATCTCTAAGCTATTGAAGTATAATCGTCAAGTGCAGCTCATGATCTTCTTTGGTCTTGGAGTAGATCTATACATCATCGATGAAAACAATAACAGAGGAATCTAGATATAGCTGAAACACACCAATTATCAGTTTCATAAATGTGGGTATTGGTTAGACCAATGGATATCACAAGGAACTCGTAGTGCCCAGCTGTTTTAGAAATTTCAAAAGCCCTAATCCTTAACTGATGATATTCAGATCTCAAATCAATCTTGGAAAATACCACCCTGAAGCTGGTAAAAAAGATCATAAATCCTAGGGAGAAGATACTTGTTCTTAATTGTCACTTTGTTTAACTTTCTATAATCAATACACATCCTCATTGATTCATTCTTCTTTACAAACAAGACATAGGTACCCCGTGGAGACACAATGGGGCATATGAACTCCATACCGAGGATATCTTAGAGCTGCTCCTTTAGCTCCTTCAACTTAGCCAGAGCCATACAGTAGTGAGGAATATAAATGGGCTTGGTGCCCGGCTTAAGATCGATGGAAAAGTCAATGTCCCTGTTAGGAAGGACTCCAGGAAGATCTGAAGGAAACACGTCAACGAACTCCCAAATAATAGGAATAGTATCCATCGATAGTGGTTCAACACTGGCATTATGAATAAATGCCAAATACACAAGACAACCCTGCTCTACTAACTTTTATGCTTGAATATAAGATATGAACTTGTTAGGATAAGAGCCACTCAAACCCTGCCATACAATGCTCGATTTACCAGAAATAGCCAAATTCATGGTCTTATCAAAGCAATTAAGAATAGCCTAATTAGGGGAAAGCAAATCCATCCTTAATATAACATCAGAACCAATCATATCAAGAATAATAATCTCCACCCAAGTTATAGCTTGACAAGGTCATAGTATAGGATCAGTAGACCTGATCCATTACTAAGAGCTCACCTACCAAGGTTGAAAACATGAATATGCATAGACGTAGTATCGAATGACAAGTTAAAATCCAAGGAAAAGTATGTAGGCATATGAGAATAAGTGGATCTAGGATTACATAACATGGATGTAGGGTGATAGAAAACCAAAACAATACCTATGATCCCAGCATCAGGGGCCTCAACCTCAGGTCTGCCCATAAAAGCATAACAATGGGAAGAATTATTGACAAAAATTCTGATATTCAACCTCGACCACCACTCGTAGAAGTTGCTCCCCCAATACTAGAATGCTTAGATATATCACCTACTCCTCTACCACCCACGAGTCTATCTCTATTAGTCTGACCCCTACCATAGCCCTTAGCTTGCAGGGCTGAACCTCTAGCTAGTGGTGCTGGATCTTTGACCGATGCAAGGAAATAAGAACGATGAGGCCCAGAGTGAGTCTACGTAGGGTACTATCGAATCATATGATCGAGAGATCTACACCAATAACAAGATCTAGGGGTGGACTACTGTTAAGAAGGAACAGGAAAGATATTGTAGCCTCCCTAGCCTGTAGGCCTCTACTGGGAGCTGGATGGACCCTGACCTGAACTATATGAATCCTAAGGACCTTGTCCTCTCTTAGAAGCTGGCAAGGCTGTATGGACCCCAAGATGCTGAAATGAACCTCTTCCCCTGGTTATACCTCTACCTCCTGATGAGGCACTTGAGTACTATCCTAAAGTATGGACCCTTTTGGGGTCCCCAAACTCCTCTCTCTACTTTAACTCCGCCTCTTTGGAAGCACTAATAACTGACTGAAAAGAAGTACCCTCTCTAGCTACCTGAAGTACCAATTGTCAAGTAGAATAAATCAATCCTCTCACAAACTAGCAAACTTTCTCTACCTCGGAAGGAATAATAGCTGTAGTGTAATATCTCTCACGCACCTCGGAATAATACCCTATAGTGTATTTTTTGTATATCATAAAATTTGTGCATGATTTTAGAAATCC
>DF357985.1:80478-93227 GCA_000787875.1 Solanum virginianum | reverse complement strand
CGACCTCATATTCATTTTCAAGGGGCAAAATTGTGTTGGGAAGGGGTGGCCTTCGAATTTTAGACGATCCATAGTAAAAAGTAATTTTTTGGGAGATTCGACGCTTAACTAGTAAAGTATACAACCAGTCCGTATCACGGACTTGTAGCCCACTGGTGCAAAAATGGCCTAAACCAATTCCTATGCCAAAATAGGGGAAAAAATTAATTAAACTTCGCACAAAATTGTACTGCTTTATAACAAGTCCGCATCGCAGACTTATCGCGTTCTAGTTCAAAAAGTTCTTTGATTTCCTATTTTCACTTAAGGGCAATTAGGTAATAATCCAATGCCTACATAGACAGGAGATCCTTATTCCTTAACCATTTTCAGCCCTAAAACTCACAAAAATCTCTTAAAGTCTTCTCTAAATCCTTCATTTCAATCTCAAGATTTCAAGAAGTACTTGGATTCTAAGAAAGCCAAGTGTAGCCTCAAGACTTTCACAAGGTTTTCTTGAAAGTCTCAAGTTAAAGGTATATGGGCTTCATTCATGGATATTCTTCCACTCATGAAGCCAATCCTTCTCTTCTTATCAAGTTTCATGATTTTAAGATTTAATACTTTATGGGTAAACTTTATTATGCATTTTAAACATGATTTGAGTTATGATTCTTTAAGTATTGATTGATTAAGCATCAATATCTATTGAAGACTTATTCCATGAGTTGATTTATATATATTGAAGCTATGCATGATGTGAACTATGTAAACTATGAAAGATTGTGAACTTTTAAGATGTATTTCATGACACACAAATTGGGGTTTCTACTAAATGTTGGTGGGTTGAATTAAATGGTTTCCAAGATATCCATGGTGGGATTTTGTAAAGACTTGTCTATTTTGGAATTTCATCTTTTGAGGGTGAGCTGGGGAGATGTCTTAGCTCCCATTCCATTTGTACTATAGGTGTTGTTGGATATGGATATTTATGTATTGAGCTTGAATCCTATTATGTTTATGTAATCATGAAAAACTTCCCTTAGCCCCTTTATCCCCTTCTATGCTTGTTTTATGTTGAGGATGTGCTAGAAGTCCCAAGTCCCTATAACATCCCCATAGCGTAAGTCATATTTACCTACTCCTTATACTTTATTTGTTAAGTGATTCATGCAAAACCTCTTCCCTATAACATCCCTATAGCTAGAGTCCAAAGTCCCGCTTCTCTTAGAATTATTTGTTACTTACTTGTTAATTAACTATGCTTCCCCAACCAAGTATGTGCAAACAATATGCTAAGAGGCTTGTTTGGATTTCCTTTGGGTTTCCCATTTACCGTGTCACATCTAGGCCCTAGGCTTGGGTCGTGATATGTAGCATGATGGGCTAACTAATAAAAGTAAACTTCATACTATGTAATCATCATAAAACCCTGCCTCAAGCTCTCGAACCTTAAACAAATCTTGTCATGGACACTCCACGGAACATGTTGATCATAGAAAACATTAGAAAAGGCCTCCCAACTCATCAAAGGGGTCCCAATTGGAAACGATCCGAAGTAGTTCCTCTACCACTCCCTGGCTGGCTTACATAGCTGGAGGGAAACATATCGTACACCATGACTCTCAACCAACCCCACAGTCTCAAGAAACACTAGACAAGTCACCAGAAACTCATGTGCATCCTCTGCTTTCACTACCCTGAAATTGAGGTAGGTCCAACTTTCTAAACCTCTCCAATCTGTGCTGCTCCTCATCAATGAAGGCAACTACTGATGGAATATGAATAATCAGAGCTACTAAAGGCTACTCTACCTGAACCTAGGCCTTAAGGACCTGCTGCTGATCTAGGGGTTGAATCTCAACCCAAGTCTGTGAAGCACCAAAAGTGTTAACTAGGCTACCTGTCTACCCCAAAGTTTTCGACACTCCGAAGACTTTTAAAAATGTATCCTGAAAGAGTAGTGTTGCTGCAAAATCATGAGGAACCTGCTTTTGCCTAGGCTCTATGGCTAGCTTGGGGGAGATTCCTCAATTATAATCTCTCGACGGTGGGACTCCTAATCCCCGACCTCTAGCTCGTCCTTTGGCACGACGCCTACCCCTACCTGGGATCATAATAGAAACATAAGTGGCTACCTCCCCTTGCTCTGTAGCAGCAGTAGCTCTACTACTCGATATCTATCAAAATGAAATACAACCACTCAGCACTTAAACAAGACCCACACACAAGTTGATTAAAATGAAGTAAAAGAGAATTTCCTAACAGTCTTTGTAGCCTCTCAAGGATAAGTGACAGACGTCTTTGCACTGATCCTTAAGACTCTACTTGACTGAGCTTATATATATATGATACCTATGAACCTATGCTCTGATATCAAATTTTCACGACCCAAAATTTGGGTATGGTGGCACTCACCTAACCCACCAAGGCGAGTCAGCCTAAACTCTAAACAACTCAACATAAATATAAAAGTAGAAGATAATAGTTTAACAAGGATAGATAAACACATGTAATCAAAAACTACAACCTTTTCAGAACTAGTGTCACATGTACAAGTCTGTAAATAAAGAACACTCAGAGAAATACAAGTCTCAAATATCCAGTTCCTTAATAGAACTTAACATTTTAATGGATTCCTTGAAGATCTGCTGAAGACATAAGCTGTTACCTCAAGAATATTTCGGAATGTCAATCAGCTGTTACCTCAAGAATATTTCGGAATGTCAATCCTAAAATGAGAAAAGTCTAACTAGATGGACTGGGCTTGCAACCTACAAAGTATAGCAAGGGGGTGAGCACGAAACAATAGGGTACTCAGCAAAATAGAACTAACATAAAGTAAAATAATAAAGAACACAAGTACTCCTTAATACCTAACCACATATGGCCGAACAACAAATCTACACTCAGAAAAGTTCCACCACAATATAATATACAATCATAAGAATATGAATATACCCAATACAAAACATCAAATCTCATGTGTCCCGACAGATACATCAAACTAAATAACGCCACATATGTATAGTCTCATTAATAATTCATAATGTAATATCAAAGTAAGGGTGATATGATATGATGTAGATGCCATGTGATGTAAACATTGCAATGCAATGTCAAATAATCATGATGCATGTTGTCCTACGATGCATATTTGCTGATCAAAGCCTTATCTTACATATATCAATATATGCATCAGACGAAACCCATGGGGGCCACATATGGACCATGTACCTGCCAGAACCATTTTCCTTCAGCTTTCCATTTCTTTTCTTTCTTTTCTTTTTCACTAACCAGAATAATTTTTATTTGACTTTCTATTTTTTTGTTTCTTTTCTTTAACACTAGCCAAAATCATTTTCCTTTGACTTTTCATTTCTTTTAATGGATCATCAAGCAACATACACACACACATACATAACACACACACACATATATTCATGCCAATGAAATATGCAGATGTCCATATATATCATATTTCTTAACAATTGAAAATGAGTAGCATCAATACCATAAATGTCGCAAGTTCATCAATACCTCATTATAGTCAATGTTTTAATAATATCCACATCTCAAAATAAGTACCATCTTGATATCAACATCAATGATTAACAATTCATATATAATATGAGGCCACAATTATTTTACAAGTCAAGATATCACCACATGAACAAGTAATCAATTTGAAATTTCATGGTCAAAGCCTATGTTGATATAATACTACCCCATAGCACTCATTTTCAATTTTGCATACACATAGGAGCACACAATGTTCAATCATACTTAACAAAAAGGTTAGAAGTCCACTTGTCTTATATAATATCTCAAATCAAGCTAACTCTGAAGCTTTTCCTTTCCTATGATACTCTGAATCACCCAAATCTATTCAAATATAGCATCACAATCACATAACGATTCTGATGACACTAAAATTAATCGATTAAAAAAAAAGGGGAAAATGGTAAAAAAAAGTTCTATGCCCAAAAAAGTAGCCAAAATTTGAAAGTTAATACATAGATTATTCTCCAAGTAATAAGGAATCCAATGGTGAAAACCATTTCGAAAGTGGAGTTAAGATAAAGGAGAAATCATCAATTTAAGATTAGAATTGATATCCGAAAACCCCCAAATTCCTCCATTACAAACCTAAAATTATAAGTTAAAAACATAATTTAATCAATGGGATTAGATGAAATATGTTAAGAAATAGTTACCCAATCTATTTGCTTTGAAAATCTTTGAAAACTCTCCTTAGGATGAAGCTTGGAATGTCAAAAATAGTGGAAAGGGTTCAAATTACATCTTTTAAAATGGTTCACTGTTTAGGCATAATAAGTGCTCCACGAATACGGACAAAGATCAGCGAAGGCGAAGCTTTAACCCTCCCAAACCTCTGGGGATGCGTGGAATCGATCCGCGAATGTGGAGATCCACCCCATAGTGTTCTGCTTAAGTGGAGAGAGTCTCTGGAAAGAGGTCATTCAGGTTAGAACTCTGCAAATGTGGGCCCTTCACCACGAATGCGGAGAACAAAGCAGGTGGAACCAGAACTAATACAACACCAGTGAAAACATAACTTTCAACATCAAGATTTGGACCCTCGGGATTCGTCAGGATTTCATTGCCATGCCTATAAGAAACTTTCCAAGGTAAATGACAATCAATTCTCTTAGATTTAAAGTCAATGCCATCTTTTTGGGACATGAGCTACTCGAAATAATGACACAACTATCCTACACTGGTAATGTAGTTTATGGATTAGAGTTATTTTTTACTCATATCCATATCAGTTCCCAATACTCCTCTCAAAACTAAAATGTACTCACATCAATTACCTCAATCTCATCTTCGCATCAACTCCCATCAAACTCCGTCATGTCACTCGTTAAATTAACAAATAAAGACCATTAATCACACATGCTATCAGGACTCATCAAACCACTCAAGACTTTGACTCAATGGTTATTTGGACTCCAATAAATCATGTTCATCACATAAAACACGTAAGATGCCTATTATATTTGTATAGACTTGTAATATGCTCCTCATGCTCAAGTTTCTCAACTAGACATGCACATTCATGATCTCAACTCAGTTAATACAACAAGGATTACATAGGATGATGCAATTTAGAGTTTATAAATATCGCACATAATTTAATGCTCCAATTTCTTAGAGCCAACATGTAATTCATCAATTCATTCATCAGTATGCATGAAGATTCAACAAGTAATAAGAGTAACTTGAAGATTAAGATTATAAGATTTCTCCACTCAATTCTTATACTTTAGTTCGATCATGGGGATGGAAGGGAATGTGGATGCACTCAACCTAAAATTTTAGTTTGCCTTATATACTTGGGAAGAAGTTTGATAATTAATTAGCATGGGTTTGTGTTCTGATTGCTTGAATCCTTATTTCTTCTCCTCATCTTTTAGACCTAGCTTTTGTTTAGAATGCGTAGAAGGCTTTGGAGTGGGTTTAAAAACATTTTAAGTAAAAAATAATTTGCATAAGTCATGGGTTAAGTTTAGAAGGGGTAGAAAAAAGTCTGGAATGCTTCTTAAAAAAAGTGAAAAATTTACACTGTCATGGAACAAGTCCATGTGGCGGAGTTGGTCTCACAGTACATTTTTTCCAAAAATGTTTTTGATCAATTTTTCAATCCCATAGAAAATATTGGGACCATAGTTAAGTGCAACTTTGTGACAAGTCTGCAACGCGGACCTGTCGCGCACTCTTCTAGTAGTGCCTCATTGCCCTAAAAATTTTCTTTTGATTCGGTTGCTCTATAATTCAGTTGAGATAATTTTTTCACAGAACTTTTTTCCTGATAGCGATTTCGACCTCAGATTTGCCAAAAAGGTTTTGGAAGATGTATTATGCTAGCATCTCTTATCTTGGGGTATTTTGATAATTTTACTGGGTTTAACATTATCTCCCCCTTAGGATCATTCGTCCTCAAATAAAGAGGGACTACAGTTGGACTCAAGGCACGAACAACACTCATGGACTCTAACAATCAAGCAATCCACAAGTCACACATGCAATCCATAAACCTAGCAATTAAGCAAGTAAACAATAAACAAATCATCAATTGGACTCTAGGACTCTATCATCATTCAAACTCATAATAGAAAGAAAATCAGAATAGGAATGAATCATTACCATCAACTCTCTCATCGTCAGCAGGTGGGAATAAATGCGGGTACCTAGGCTTTATATCCTCTTTAGCTTCCTAGGTAGCTTCTTCTACCAACTGATTCCTCCATAATACTGTGATAGATATAGTCTCTTTAGTCCTTAACTTGCGGACCTTGCAATCAAGGATTTGGATAGGAACCTCTTCATAGCTCAAGCTATCTTTTACTTCAATACTTTCAATAGGCATAACCAACTGGGGGGTCTCCTAAACACTTCTTAAGCATAAAAATATAAAAGACTGGATAGATGGCCGTTAGCTTTGGTGGTAGCTCTAATTGATAGGCTACATTGCCCACCCTCTTCAATATATGGTATGGACCAAATGGACCTTGAACTTAACTTTTCTTTTTTCACAAATCACATCACACCCTTCATGGATGACACTTTCAAATACACCCAATTATCAGCCTTAAACTCTAAATGTCCTTTACTAGTATCAATGTAGGATTTGTGCTGACTCTGTGCAGTCTTCAATCTCTCCCATATGATCTTCACCTTCTCTATAGCTTGGTGAACTAAGTCTAGCCCAATCAACTCTGCCTTACCCACCTTGAACTACTAATCAGTGATATACATTTCCTCCTATAAAGTGACCCATATGGAGCCATCTGAATACCCGAATGGGAATTATTATTGGTGGTAAAGTCAAATATAGGTAAATGGTCATCTTAATTATCCTTGAAGTCAATAACACAGTATCTCAACATATCCTCCAAAGTTTGAATTATGCACTCTACCTAGCCATTAATTTGTGGGTGAATGTTAGTGCTAAGGTTCACCTTCAAACCTAAGCCTCTCTAGAAGGATCTCCAAAATTATGCAGTGAATTGAGCTCCTCTATCTGAGATAATAGACAAAGGGACACCATGTAATCTAACAATATCCTTTATATATAATCAGATATAGTCCTTTGTAGTGTCAGTATTCTTTACTGCTAAGAAATATGAGGAGTTTATCATCCCCTCAACTGTCACCCACATCGAATCATGCTACTAGCAGGGCCTCAATAAGCCTGTGTGAAATCCATGTTAATCATCTTCCACTTCCCCTCTAGAATTTCAAAATTTTGGGCTGCTTCACATGACCATTGATGTTCAACCTTAGCTTGTTGGCAATCGGGCACTTACAAACAAAGTTTGCAATGTCTCTCTTTATCCCACTCCATCGATAAACCTTTCCCAAGTCTAAGTATATTTTTGTAGACCCTAGATGGATAGAATATATAGAGTTATGGGCTTTACAATGATCCTTTATCGAATACCATCAACATCTGGAACGCACAATCTACCTTAATATCTCAATATTCCTTCTACCTTTTTAGCAAAATTCATCACCTTATGCTTATGCATGTGTACCTTTAATTGTAGTAGAATAGGGTCTCGGTCTTGCTTCTCCTTTACCTCCACTAGTAGAAATGATGCAGACCCATTATGCAATAGAACTCCACCTTCACCATTGAGAATTCAAATAAGCATCCGGGTCCTAGTCCCAGCCTCAATCCCTAGATCCCCTCTAGACCTTCAATTTTTATTGATTATTTGATGTTAGAATATGTGTGGATCTTTAATTTTAGAGTTACAAATTCTTTACTGCCCAGTTGTTATAGTTATATCTACACTATGTATTTGGCTTGCTTCTGACAGCTTGGTTGGGCGTAGCTGGGTATTCTTAGCTAGATTTTTGTTGTTAATATGATTGGTTATTTCTCTTAATTTAGATGCTATGTTTTGATATTGGTGTAGGTTTATACCTCTTTTTCATATTTCTTTTACCTTTGTTGCTCAGTCAGCCTATGATGCCTACTGGGTATCAATTATTTTGGTATTCATGCTACACTTTGCATCTACTTTGTGATTTAGAACCCAGGATTAGCCATCATCACTGATTTATCAAGCCTGCTACAGTCAGTTCCATAGACAAGGATGATCACTTACTATTTTGGGATCATTTTTTTCTCCTTCACCTGAATGACCAGTCTTTTACTTTTTTAAGACTAGCTAGTTTATATATGTTTTTGGTCTACTTTTAGGACTTGTACTCATCTTAATTCTGTAGTAGCAACTTGTGTCTTTCACATTCTAGGAAGGATCATTTATGTATATATTTAGATTTTTGTTCTTTCTTATTGGTATCATTCTATCTTTGATTAGCTTTTTCTCCCCTTACACCCTTTACCTATAATTCTGAGTACATGTTTGGCTTACTTGTCAGTGGGTTAGGGTAGGAGCCATCAGGACTCGAGTTGTGACACAACACACCATAATAACTGGATTAAGAATATGGAAAACATAAAAACAATAACAGGACAAGACAAGATTCTACTCCTTCTAACTTTCTACCCTAATTCGTGACCTACACTCTTTGAAGGTCATGTCCTCATAGATATAAAGCTACACCATATCTTGCCTAATTATTTCTCCCGAATACATTTTCAGACTAGCCCTATCCTTTTGTGTACTCCCTAAATCGAACCTCTCATACCTCTTAATTATCTCTTCAACACACGTCCTCTGCATATGAGTAAATAATCTCAGTCTCATTTTTATTATCTTGTATGCCATAGAGGCCACTCCCACCTTCTCCCAATTAACCTCATTTTTTTATCTTATCATTCCTATTATTTCCACATATCTAACTCAACATCCTCATCTCTACGACCTATGTCTTCTAAACATATGAGTTTTTGATTAGCCTGAACTCCATTCCACACAACAGTGATGTCCTATCCACTATTTTATAGAACTTAATTTTAACTTTAGGTGGTACCTTTTTATCATACAATACTCCAGAGGTAAGCCTCCATTTCATCATGCTTCCCTATAGTGATGCATGGCATTATCATCAATGTTCCCGTTACTATGAATGCTAGATCCATGATATTTAAAGCTTTTGAAATGCCCCAAAAATGTGCTTCGGAAATGCCCATAATCATAATTTCCATATATCTTTATATCTGTGCATAATATCAAAAATCCAACTTCATATTCTCGATCAGGGGGCAAAATTGAGTAGGAAATGAATATAATCCAAATTTTAGAGTACCCATAGCAAAAAATCATCTTCGCCAATTTATGATTTCCAGAGAGCATCCATGCCCTAACCGCGATGCACTAGAGGCGTGGAGCAGAACAATTTTGTTCTTCATATTGGGTTCGCGTCATAGACCAGACCCGATCCAGTATAACTTTTTTCTTAATTTTTCCTATGCATCCAAGGGTATTGGGGTCATAGCCCCATGCCCACTAAAATGTGAAATCACTTGTACTTAGCCATTTTTAAACTCTATATCACTCAAAACCCTCTAAAAAATCTCTCAAAGACTTAACCAAATATCTCATTCCAAATTCAAGGATTTCAAGTTTAACTTTAGAACTTAAGGATTCACTTCGAGTTCTAAATTTCCTTCGAGCTCACCTCAAGAAAACCTAAGTTTGAGGTATGTGAGTTTTATCCATTGGGTCCTTTCACCCATGGAACCCAATCTTCCTTTTTATAAAAATTGCATGTTTTCAAGTTGTACTACCTATGAGTATCTTTTCTTATGAATGATGAGCATAAATTATGTTGGGGTTTTATGAAATATTGATTGATTATGCATGACTATCTATTTCAATCTTATACCATGATTCAATTATGTCTATCGAAACCATACATATTTTGAGCTATGAAACTATGATCTATTAAGAGTCTTGATGATGGATTTTAAGGTACCCTCCATGAGGGTTTTACTACATGTTTGTGGGTTGATTTGCATTAAGTTTTCTCATCTTATTTCACTCTCGAATTGCATGATTTTGAATAAGTATCATGAACCCACCAAGTGTTTGATAAAATGTCAAGTCAAGAATTCTCAAGTTATTGATGATCTATTATATGATTTACAAGTCAAGTGACCATATGATGATTAAGGGTTTCCATGTATGTGTTGAATTCATGAAAAGTATCTATGATGTTGCAAGTATCAAGTTAAGCCATATTTCAAGATTTTTACCTCTTGTAAGTCATTCATGTTGAAGCAAGGGATCATGTATGGTTGCTATCTATTTTCATGTTCAAGTTAGGCTCACTATTATAGGTCAAGCATGTTTATGAGCTACTCAGGTCATGTTATCATGTCTCTTAGAAGTTGTTCATGTTGTGACTAAAATATGATTATTTCAAGTATTCCATGGGATTAGAGTTAGCACCGATTGAGGCTTAAGATGTGGGCTCGACTCAAGGGGTCCTTATATAAAGTCTTAGTCTCTAAACTATATGCCACCATATGTTATACATGATCTCTTTTATGGCTTTCTAGTGGATCCATCTAGTTATACCACACCTTATTGAGGGGGTGGCATGCCTCAATCACCTTGATGAGGGGGTGACATGCCCTAAATTATTCATTATATGGCTACCATAGCAAGTACACCACACCTTATCGAGGGGGTGACATGCCTTGATCACCTTGTTGAGGGGGTAACATGCCTCAATCACCTTACCAAGGGAGTGACATGCCTTGGATTCCAAGTAGTAGCTCGCTTGGTCTATATCAGTTAAGGTCTCTTCCCACACATGTATTATGTACTATGCAAGTTGAATCTTTTACAAGCATGTTTTACTACAAGCATTAATCATGCATACCATGTTGAGATTTTATATATCCATTGCCTATGATTATGCATTTTGACTATAGTGGCTTATGTCTTATTGCATTTTATCCCGCATACTTAGTATATTCAAACATACTCTATTCCTACATGATATTACCATGTAGGGATCAGAGCACTTTTTGATCATCCTTCATATGACTAGTTGATATTTTGGAGATATGCTTTGGTGAATCTTCATGTTCGAGGACACTATCTACATTACTTTGGCTATTTTGAGACTTATTTTATGTTGAACACTTATTATTATGAGGGTGGTCCAGGAGAGTATTTTGGTCCCCTCTCCATTCCGTGTTAGCAGTGCTTTTGGATATTATGATGTACTTATGCTTGAGCTTGACTCTTTTATGCTTTTATGATTATTAAAGGTTTCTCTTACCCCTGCTTCCTTTTTATTGTATCTCTTGTTGTTGTTTGTTTTACTTTCGTGACCAAGGATATGTAATTGATATGCTAAGAGGCTTGTTTGGGGCCCTTTCGGGTTTTCATTTGCCATATCATATTTAGGCCCTAGGCTTGGGTCGTGACAAATTTCTTTCTTGAGAATAGGTTGAGTGACAAGCCTCACTTATATGTCTAAATCATTCATCACAACACTGAATTTGCACTCTAAGTATTTAATTTTGATCTTGCTTAATTTGAAATCTTTGGACTCCATAGTTTGTCTCCAAACCTCTAACCTATTATTAACGTTCTCCCGTGTCTTATCAATAAGAACTATGTCATCCTCAATTAGAATACACCATGGGATCTTCTATGGAATATACTATGTTAGCTCATCTAACAATAAAGTAAAAAGAAAAGGGCTCAATATAGATCTTTGACGAAGTTCCATCTCACCAGGAAAATGTTTTGAGTCTCCACCTACTGCTCTAATCGGAGGCTTGTCTCTATTATGCATATCCTGTATCACCCAAATATGAACTGTCGAGACATCATTCGCATTTAAACACCTCTAAAGGATATCCCTCAAAACTTTGTCATACCCCTTCTCAAGATCAATGAACACCATATGGAGGTCGCTCTTTCTATCTCTATATTTCTCCACCAATCTCTACACAAGATGGATTGCTTTAGTATTTGATTATCCTGGCATAAGTCCTAATTGTTTCTAAAAAATGGACACTCTTCTCTGTATCCTCATCTCCACCATCCTCTCCTAGACCTCCATAATATGGCTTAGTAATAAATACCTCTGTAATTGTTATAATTTCGGACATCACCCTTGGTTTTTTTACACTAGAACCATTGTATTCCATATCCTTACATTGGGCACCTTAGCTTTCCTTAAAATAAAAATGAACAACCCAGTCAACCATTCTATACCTCCCTTGTGAGTGTCTTTCTAAATTTCTGTTAGAAACACATCAGGGCAGATTTCTCTCCCCTATCTCATCCTACTAATAACATGTCTAACCTCATCAAAACCAGTATGCTCATAATATCTAAAATCCCAGAGAGCGGTTCTTTTCTTAGAATGTTCTTCGCCCTTTCTGTGCAACAGTCCACCAGTAGCGGAAGAGAGGGTCAAAAAGGGGGTCATTCTCTTCTAATTGAACTTCCCCCCGCTTACTTGATAGCTAGGAATGCAGAAAAACAACCGTGGAAAGCTCCTCAGAGGTCACAAATAAATCTAAGGTATGAGAGTGCACCAAATTACCCAACATAATGTCTTTGTTTCTACTCTCATACAGTAAAATCAACAGAATCCAATTATATCATGATGTCAAACTCAAAAAATACTTCAATTTATACTAATATTTCACTAAAATTCAACTTAAAATGACAAAGAAATCACATTTTAATATTTTCAATAAACCACCAATATGACAATAGCTAGTAATGACCATGTAGGTTAATTCTATGTTTCTATATTATTTATGCTATTTTGAGCTTTTGCATAGTAACTTCGGA
>DF357985.1:54242-80410 GCA_000787875.1 Solanum virginianum | reverse complement strand
TCGGACCTTTTATGACTTTTTGGGACAATCAAATGGTTATTGGGAGTTTTAGTTGTGAGATGTACGAGTTTCCAAGTTAGCAAAAAGTTAAAGTCGCAAAAATGAGATTTTTGACAAAACCCTAATAAATGGCCTCATCAGCTTAGAATGGTCGAATTGTGCTAGTAGAGTGGTTGGTCTGAGGATAGAGGGTCTTGATAAGAGTTTGAGATAAAAGTTATAAAATGATTTTAATCTAAATCTAACAAGTGTGTTTTTGTAAAAACTCAGCTAAATGCACTTGAAATGGGAAACTGATGGCGCGGTTAGCTCTGGAACATCAAAACAGTCTAAAAAGACCCTTTCACAATTGATGAGGACATCCAGTTACATTTTTACCCTTTCTGTTCTTTTAGCTAAAGTTAGACATAAAGAAGTGGGACTCTCTCATTTTTCCATAGGATGTTTTGTTAAGAATTTCGACTGCATGATTGGATCCAGAACGTCAAAATCTATGTGGTTGCACTATTCTTTTGTGTAAAATGAACACTGGTGCCCCAAGAATGGCTCGGGAAAGTTTTGGAAATTGCTGGTGCCACACCAACAAACTTCACCCTTCGTGTTCATAGAAGTCTTATCGCGTTCGCTAAGGTCAGGCTAGCCTCGCTTGTTCACGTAGAAAGGCCCACATTCATGGAGTAGGATAGGTTCCCTACACCTTTGCATTTGCGGAGGCCTTTCTTGCATTTGCGGAGGGTCCTGAGTGGTGTATATATTGGCTTTCACCCTTCACTATCAACCATTTCAAAAACCTTCCCAAGCTCGTAAGTATTGCATTCAAAGTTTGTTTTCAACAATTAAAAGATCCACGTGACTCGAATTTTTGCAATGAACATCATGGTGAAGTCAGATTCAGGATTCAATAAATATTTTTAGGTAAATTTTATGTTTAAGCTGAGTATATTCTCAAAGATAGTGAAAACTTTACGTATCGATATTGTAGCTGATTCTTAATGGAATTAAGTGAGACTTAAGTCTAAATTGTTCTACGTTCAAAGGGAAATGCGGTAAAATGCCAATATTAGCTAAAATTGTTCGATTTTTGAAAATTTTGACCAAGAAAGTTTTAAAAAGAATGTTTCCCCAGTAAAGTTTTTAACTTCATTTTTGGGTCTTTTCTCAGTCTTCTGGGGTCTATTTTGGGTTTTATTTTTGGATGTAGGCTTCGATTGTTGTGGGAAACGTTTTCCATGATTTTGTTAAGAATTTCGACTATAGGTCCTATTTTTCCCATTTTAGGCACTTTTGGCCTATTTTCACCCGTTTCTCAAGATAATATTGCCAAACTAATCGTGTTAATATTATGGATTATATTTTCATAACTAAGTAGCATTGGGAGGCTATCAAGAAAGGAAAAGCTCAGTTAGGTTGATTCAGAGTTTGATGCGTTAGTTGCCAGGTGGGCTAAGGTTTTCCTAACCTTAGACTTGGTTGAACTACATGCATGTTGACTTGAGATGTATATGAGATTCTAGTTGTGCCCTATATGCATAATATATGTTGCAGTAGGATTGTACTTTGGGGCTCCATCTTTACTAGTTGATTAGATTTATGCTAGACAGTTTGAGGATGAGTTATTTGTAGGTCTCCGAGACAGAGTGCTACAGGGTGCTAGGGGTCAAGCTACAATTGATTTAGATAGAGTCCTCAGTTTTGATGTTCGTTTGTGTGTCCATTGAGTGGGGGATTTGATACAGTTGATTGTACAGGAGGCATGTAATTCCCTATACTCTATTCATCTAAGTACAACTAAGATGTATAGAGACCTGAGACAACATTACTGGTGGCGTGGTATGAGGAGAGATATTGCAGATTATATGTCGTATTATCTCTATTGCTAGTAGGTAAAGGCTTAGCATGAACAACCCAATAGGACAGTTTAGCTGTTTCGTTGTGGGGCTTTCTCATGCTTTTAGGGCTTATGATAGCATTTGGGCGATAGTTGATCTGTTAACTAAGTTAGCACACTTCCTTCCAGTCCGTTCTACCTTTAGTGCTAAGCGGTTAGCCCGTACCTAAATACAAGAGATAGTTCGGTTGCACAGGATGCCTGTATCTATCATATCCAATTGAGGATCACAATTTACCTCCAGGTATTGGAAGGACTTTTAGTGAGAATTAGGCCCAGGTTGATTTAAGCACAGATTTCACCCCAGACAGATGGCCAATCCGAGCACACTATATAGGTTTTGGAGGATATGCTATGGGCTTATGTGTTAGAGTTTAGGGGTCAGTGGGATTAGCTTCTCCCATTAGCTGAGTTTAGCTATAATAACAACTATCTCACCAAAATTCAGATGGCCCCATTTGAGGCATTATATGGTCGATAATGCCATACTCTTATCGAGTGGTTTAAGTCTATAGAGCCGAGTCCAGACAGTACAAATCCATTGTAGGATGCCTTAGACAGGGTCCAGGTTATACAGGATAGACTTGGGATAGCTCAATGTTGGAACTAGTATTATGCTGACCATAGATGTCAATTCTTACAGTTTGCGGTTGGACACCGGGTATTCTTGAGAGTTTAGTCCTTGAAAGGGGTCATGCGGTTTGGGAGATGGGGTAAGTTTAGTCCTCAGAATATAGAGCCTTTTGAGATCTTGAGATGGGTTGGGCCAGTATCTTATGAGTTAGCCCCGCCTCAAGCTTACTCTACTATACACCTTGTGTTCCATGTATCAATGTTGTGCGGGTACATTCCAAATGAGTTAGCCCTACCTCCAACTTACTTATTATACAACCAGTATGTGTTGGTTGTTTTGGGTGACTATTTTAATATTTATTGAGGAGCCGATGGCCATTTTAGCCAGGGATACCAGATAGTCACACTCCAGGGTCATACTGATAGTTAAGGTGCAACAACGACACCATCCAGTCGAGGATGCTACTTGGCAGATGCAGGCACAAATGCGGGAGCAACACCCTACCCTATTTGAGCTATCAGGTATACCTTTACTTTACTTTCACTAACGAAAGTCTTAAAGTTGGGATGTTGTAATGACCCTGTAGGACAATTTTATGTCTTTGTATATTTTTATCTATTTTGAGCTTTCATATAGTAACTTTAAACCTGTTATGACCTATTAGGTCTGTTGGGATGGTTATTAGGTGTTTTTGTTCTTGGATGTGCGAGTTTGCAAGTTGGCGAGAAGTTCAAGCTGCAAAAATGAGATTTCTGATAAAACCCTGGTAAAAGGCCTTCGAATGGGATTTTGACAATTCCATTAGTTCTGGAATGGCTAATTTATGCTGTGAGAGTGTTGGTCCGAGGGTGGAGGGTCTCGGTATGATTTTGCACTGAAAGTTGGAAAATGAGTTCAACCGAAAGCTAAAAAGTGTATTTTTGTAAAAGCTAAGCTAAATACACTCGAAATGGGAAACTAATGGCACTGTCAGGGCCAGAATGTTGAAAATAGTGTAAAACAACCTTTTATCAGTTGACGAGGATATTTGGTTGCATTTTGACCCCCTCAGTTCTTTCAGCTAAAATTAGCTGGAAAGAAGTGGGACCCTCATTTTTTCGTAGGATACTGTGTTGAAAATTTGGCTGCCACATTAGATGTGGAACATCAAATCTATGTGGTCGAAGTTTTGGAAATTACTAGTGCAACACCAACAAACTTTACCTTTCCATATTCGTGGAGGTCAATGCCGCGTTCACGGAGTTGGCCAGGTCTCCTACACCTCCCCATTCGTAGAGGCCTAGTTGGCCTTCACCCTTAGAATCAACTATTTTAGAAACCTTCACAAGCTCGTAACTTTTGAATTTCAAGTCCATTTTCCATAATTCAAAGGTCCACATCACTCGGATTTTCGCAAGGAATGTAATGGTGAAATCAAATTTGGGATTCGGCACATACTTCAAGGTAAATTCTCTATTTTAGCTAAATATCTTCCCTAAGATTATTGAAACTTCACATGTTTTATCATAGTCGATTCTTGATGGAATTAAGTGAAACTTGAATCTAAATCATTCTATATTCCTAGAGGAATGCAGTGGTATGCGGTGTGTTAGCTGAAATTGTTTGAATTTTGAGAAATTTGACCAAGAAATTTTGTAAAAGAATGTTTCCCTAGTAAAGTTTTAACTTCATTTTGGGCCTTTTCTCGATCTTCTAGAGCCCATTTTAGGAAAAAATTTTGCTTGTAGATTCGGGTTATCGCGGGGAACGTGTTTTGGGATTTTGTTTAGAATTTTGAGTGTAGGTACTATTTTTCCCATTTTAGGCATGTTTGGCCTTATTTCACCATTTCTCAAGAGAATAAAGCTAAATTGATTGTGTTAATATTGTGGATTACATTTTCTCAACTGAGCAACACCGAGAGGCTATCGGGAAAGAAAAAGCCCATCTAGGTTGATTTGGAGTTCGAGGCATCGGTTGGTAGGTAGGCTAGGCTTTCCCTAACCTTATACTAGGTGAAACTATATGCATGTTGAACTAAGATGTATATAAGATGCTAGTTGTGCCCTGTATGTGTAATATGTGTTGCGATGGGATTGTACTCTATGTTATTGGCTATGAATGCTATAGATTCGATATATATTGGTACTGTTGATTACCAAGAGGATTGATAAGGGATTTGTATGGGTTGATTCCATGTGAAAGGTACATATACTAACCTAAATTATTATCGGTGGGAGCATACTTCTTATACTATTGAGATATGATGACTGGGAGGCTACTTATTGAATACCTGTTGTACTGTGACTTGTTTCTGACTTAGATATGCTGCTATCAGGCCTAATTGTTGTGGAAACTTCTAATATCACTGTTATTATCATGCTAGACTTTCATTACCTATGGTTGATGAGATTACAACATCTTAGACATGATTTTATACTGATCATTAAGACTTATGCTCCTATGTACTATTTTTAGCAGCTGGGTTCTGTTCTTGTGTATCTAAGATAGAGGTTTAGTTATTGTTATTAGAGGGATGGTGAGCATTGTTGCCTACATTAACTTTAGGCACAATATGACTTTAGAGTTCCGGATCTAGATATACTAGTTGAGTGAGTGACTGTGGACATCTCGAGTTCCAGATGATGCTCCTCGTCATAGTTGAGCACCAATGGCCATGTTCGAGAGTTCGAGACCTGGGTGATACTTCCTGCAATCCAAGTCTTGGTGGATGCGACTGAGATGCTAGGTGGCAGATGCAGATTCTAAGGATCGAGCGTTGGCTGAGATTTGGGTTGAGGTCTCCACTGATTTTATTTTGGGGGCGAGGTCCCATGATTGGAATTCTTAAAAGAGGCACTATTATTTATGAGAGGCGGATTCTTTTTCCTGCAAGAGATATATCCCATCATTATGCATGTATATTTTGGATCAGGTGCCATGTTCCAGCATAGGGTTGGTGACCCCATTGGTATGTATTTTTCGGGGCGAGGCCTCATGATTGATAACTCATGGATCCACATACCTATTCATACCTTGATTGTGCATGGGTGTATTTTCTATGCTTATGAGGGCTCAGGGGGTGTTCAAGTATAGACACGAGGGCCTTATATCCACGTACGACCGACCCTTGATCTGATGATATGGAGATTTAGGCTCTGTGATGGTTCTGTGGGGTTCAGTGATAATCTGTCGATCATATTTTTGCAGGTGTACCTCTCTAGTTTATGGGGTCCTGGATGGTGTACAGACATAGATGTTAGGGCTTTGCACCCATGTATAGTACTAGGTTTTGTTCGATATGAGGTTATGGGGTTGATTTATGGAATAACTTCCTTTTATATGCATTTAAGCTTCATCATGTATATTGTTCACTTAGTCAGCCGATGATGCCTACTAGGTGTCTTATTCTTCTAGTCACCCCTACTTCCATATCTTTCCATGGTGCAAGTCCTGGTTCTAGTCGGGGGCGCTAATTTCGGGAGATACAGGAGTGCACATGAGACTTCTTTTTAGTAAGCACTGGTAGTTTTATACACCTTGCAGTTTCCTTCTTTTGATGGCAGTCTCTTGGTTTCAGACATTGGCCTTGTATAGTAGTATCTTGTATTCGTAGGATCATTTCTAGGTTGTATACTACATTTTTGTTTGGCTTATTATATATATATATTGGTATGTACTTCCCGTCTATTGTAGTTCTTTATAATTACTTCTAGGTTCTGGGTAGTTTCGGTTAATTATATAGTTATGTCAGTTTTGACTATTACTAGAAAGCTAGGACACATACCCCAGGGTTGGGTAATTGGCTCGCTTGTAGGTTGGATCTATCAGACACCATCATGACCGGGACTGAATGGTGACCAGCTATTTCATCAATTTACCTAAAACATGCAACAAAATCTAGAGAAATCGATAATACCACCATGTTCACCTCGGAAAGATTTTTAATTTGTACTAAAATTTAATTAAATTTCAATCCCGAACAGGAATGTTATCAATATTCAAAGTTTCCAACAACCGACAATATTATACAACAAACCACTAAATTTACCCTGAATGACATGCCAAAAGTAAATTTCGCCACTTCGACGTTGTTACTCATGAAAACAAATACACAAGTTAGCCTTTTAAATCATAAAAATCAGATGAAAAATAACCTCAAAAATGTGGGTGCAAGCTTTGTATGTATGTATGTATATATATATATATATGTATAGACACACTTCTTGAAGATAAGGTATATAAAGGCTGCCATGGTACTACCACATTGCTGACACATGGCAAAGCCAGATTTCACCATGTATTAGCACTATAACGTGCTACATCATTGCCTTCCTTTAGTAACTATCCAACCTTTTTTTTTATCGATATTTTGGGCTCGCTCAGAATTCAATTTTTGCAAACAAACTATGTAATCCTATTAATTTCAATGTTTCGGATCTAATGGGGCAGACGAAATTCCCATAGGAGGTCGTTATGATCCAATGTGGGTTCCACTTTCTTATATCTAACTTTTACTGAAAATAAATGAGGGGGTCAAATTATATCTGGAAGTCCTCGGTACCAAACAAGGGCCATTCATAACCAAACTTGACGTTCCGTAGCTAACAATGCTGTCAGAATTTCTATCCATATAGATTTTCCAAGGGTATTGACTAAAGTCATCTATGACTTGACGTGGTGGCTAAATTTGCAAAACTCGATAGAACTAATACCAAATATGCTCCTATCCTAATTTGGTAGTTCCAGAGTTGATGGAACTGTCAGAATTTTATTCCGAGGTAATTTACGAGGACTTTACTTGAAAGTTCATTTTACAAATATAGTTATCCTTTTAACTCGAAAATTTGCATATTTACTTAATGATTCACCCAACAATCCAACTATTAGTATTGGTAAGTAAAAATTGACCCGAGGTTGCTATGCAAATTTTCAAACTGATAAAATATTCATGGAAACACAAAAATAATCTAGAGGGCCATTACATAAAATTTACATATACCGTTAAATTTCTCAAGATCGAGTATTTCACATAACATTCAATTCCCACATGGACCTATATAAAAGGAAAAGACAAATGGAAAAGAATGTCAGAACATAAGTATCAAGTTGAACCTAACTACAAAAAATAAATTAAAAATATGGAAATTGATATTAATTTCTATCACAGAGAAATTTAGTTCATTTAAAAGATCATTAAAATCCCAAATGTAAGTCAACGATATAAGCCCAATTAAAAATCTTTTCATACTTTTCTGGTTCTTACAAATATATAAAGAATGCTTCTGTGATATTGAGTGTGACTTACACTAACAAAAGGAAGAAATAAGAAGGGAATTTTTTTTTGCTAGAGTAGATATGAGAACTAAACTAACAAAGAGAGAAAAACACCCTTAGGCCTTGAATCTTAAGTTATGATGAAGAAATGAGAAGAAAATATACTTATATTTATAGGACTATGAAATCTTCAAATGTGAAAAATGATCCGTAAAAAAGCACCTTATAATTAATTTCTTACTACTTATAATATGGTAAGGAAAAATAATAGGGGCAAACAATTTTAATTTAAGAGATTGAGTTGAATAAAATTTTTTTAACTTCTTAAATAGTTTCGTTTTACCCACAAATATGAAGAAAAAAAGGTCAAATTAATGAATTATCATTTAGATAGAAAAAATAACCATATAAATCCAGGAATAAATCTAGATATAGTCCATATCACGTACATAAGTTATAGAAGACAACTTGATGTAATATTTTAAATTAATTAGGAGAACATATTATGTTGCCTTCTCTTCTATAACTTTTTTATTTGATATGACATATATCTAGATATTCCTAGATTTATATGACTATTTATTCTATTCAAACTATAATTCCTTTATTTTGACTTTTTTCCTTATATTTGTGGGTGACTTGAAACTATTTAAGATGTTGACAAAATTTAATTCAACTCAATCTCTTAAATTAAAATTGTCCCTATTCTTTTCCCTTACCATAATATAATTAGTAAGTAATTAATTATTAGTGCTTTTTAATGTATCATTTTTCACATTTGAAGGTTACATAGCCCTATAAATATAGGTATATTTTCTTCTCATTTCTTCATCATATCTGAAGATTCAAGGCTCAAGTGTGCTTTTCTCTCTTTGTCATTTTATTTTCTCACATCTAGTCTAGCAAAAGAGTTTTTTTTCCTATTTCTTCAGTTTGTTTGTATAAGTCACCCTAATCTCATAGAAGAATTCTTTATATATTTGCAATAACTATAAAAGTAGGGAAACATTTTCAATCTTGTGCATATACCATTGTCTTGCATTTGAGTTTTAATGAACTTTTGAATGAACTAAATTACTCCATGATACAAATCAATATCTATATCCTAAATTTTCAATTTTATTGTTACTTTTTTTAGGTTCAACTTGATACATATATTCTAACATTCTTTTCCCTTCCCCTCTTTTATATAGGTCTGTGTTGGAATTGAATGATACATGAAACACTTGACATTGTGAAATTTAACAGTGAACATAAATTATAACTTTATGTTGTATGTAGAGACTTTTTTTGTCTTTTAATTATTTAGTAAAGTTTTTATTCGAACATTACTTCTCCTATTTTTGTCCTCTTGTTATTTTGCTGCAAGTCCTCAAGATTCTATAAATGTGTATCTAGTTTTCATATTCAATAGATTACATAATTCAAATTTTGTATTCAACATATAAATATCAAAATGACCCTCTAGGTTCAGTTTCAGTGATGCTTTTAAATTGTGGGGTATTCTATGAGGAACACTGTGGTGTGCTTGATTTCAGCTGTGGGGGATACATTTATGGTATCGTTTCGCAATCAGTTGCTGTTGTAGTTAGTTTTTCTTAGCTTAAATTCAATTTTTCTTTCTTATTGCTCATGAGGTGTTTTCGAGTTCCAAATTTTGTCCCGTTACGTGATATGAGCCTAGGCAGGTGGTTAGAACCTATTTTGGGGGTCAATTCTAAATTTTTTCAGTATGGGTCCCACTTTTTTCATTTTAGGCCCTAAAATTGGTTTGTCCCTTTTTGTTGCAAAATTAATATCTAAATGACCTTAATGATGTTATGAATCTATTTTTGATAGCATGGCAACATTCAGAGGCGGTGCAAATAGAAAAAGCTCGAGTGGAGGAAATTGGAGCACATGTGATTGACCCATAAGCAGGCTACGACTTCTCTTTCTTTAGATTGAGCTAGTTTATGTAAAATCATTTTGAAATAGTTAGATTTTGGGTTTGGGTAGCATATTTATATGCCTTAGGAGTTAGAAAGCATGATTTAGACCTTTACATGGGTTTTTGCGTAGCTGAAAGCATGTCAACTTTGTTGTTAGCTATAAGTATTATTAGTGGTAACATGGAGTTAGAAAGCATGATTTAGACCTTTACATGGGTTTTTGCGTAGCTGAAAGCATGTCAACTTTGTTGTTAGCTATAAGTATTATTAGGGGTAACATTTTCCTATATGTTGGCATTGTGGAGCATAATGGCCTTAGTATAAGTTGATAGGAACTTACTTTAGATGCCCCAATGGTGTTTTGCTTGGCTTAGATCACTATAGAATAGCGTAGCAGACTAGGGTTAGTACTTAAGCCTAAACTAGGCAGTAACTTGTCCAATAAACACCCTATCATCAATAATTCCCCAAGTTCAGGAGTTAGATCCTATTTTGATTTGGTTCCAGCTTCAACTGATGAATCGATGGGTATATTTTCTCAATTCATTGAGAAAGGCAATCCTCGATGGCTATCAACATATAAAATGAAGATGAGTAAGTTTGGAACCTTCGGCTAGTCTTAGGCAAGCATTTAGATATTGGGCAGTCCTGACCGCAGCCACCTTTATAATTTGGGTAAGTCTCTAGGTAGCAACAGTCCTAGACTTGACTCCTCTTTTTTACTACTCAGACAAGCATCGAGGTATTTGGGCAGTCCATGCCTTGATCTCTTCTATAAAGTGGGCGAGACTTTAGGTAGCGGCAACCTTGTTTAGACCTTTCTTATATTATTCAGGTGAGCATCTTTGTAGGTTGTCCCAACCTCAACCCCCTTATTAACTAGGCGAGCATTCGAGTAGTGATAGTCCCATCCTTGATACCCAAATCAAATGCGATCTTTCCATTCTTAGGCATTTGTAGTTCATAGTTCCTCAAATTTAAGTGTGATCAACTCTCTATTTCCTTAGTTTTCGTAGTTATAGTCATTCTGTGTCCCAGCCGAACATATAAGGGTCTAGTTGGGTGTATATAACATATCATCTCAGTTAGAACTCTTACTACTTGGGTGATTATTCATTTACCATAGCTTTGGTAGTATACTTAACTCTGGCTTAGATTTATTCCTCTTTTTCAAATTATTTTTATCTTTCCTATTCAGTTGACTTATGATGCATACTGAGTACCTTTTATTTTAGTAATCAAATTACACTTTGCATCTGCCTTTGTGTTGCAGATTTGAGCAACAGTTATCGATGTTGATTGATTGAGCCTTTTACAGCTTCATCAGAGTCCAAGGTGAGCACTTGAAATTTTTG
The DNA here is from genome assembly GCA_000787875.1 of Solanum virginianum. Lineage (NCBI taxonomy): Eukaryota > Viridiplantae > Streptophyta > Magnoliopsida > Solanales > Solanaceae > Solanum > Solanum virginianum. The sequence continues at coordinate 69,406 of DF357985.1, read as the reverse complement.
GATCATTTTTTCTCCTTTAGCTTTGTTGCCCATTTTTTGTATACTTTGAGACTAGCCAAATTGTGTATATATTTATGGTCCACTTTTGGGATTTGTACTGTTTCTTTTGCTTTTAGTAGCTCTGTACTGACAACTTCTAGGATCTTAGAAGGATTTTGTATATGTAGTTCAGTTCCTGCTTTTATTTATTTGTATTATCTTCTGTATGCTAGATTTTGTTAGCTTTCCCCTTTATACCTACTACTTACCATTTTGAATTATTTGTTGGCTTACCTATTGGTAGGTTATGGTAGTTGCCGTCATGACTCTAGAAAATTGAGTCATGTCAAGTTTGTATCAGTGCCTCAAGTTCATTAGTCTCATAATGTATAAAGCGAACATCTTGTGGAGTCTTGCGGATTGGTGCAGAGACGTTTGTGGCCTATCTTTGGGAAGCTAAGGATGTCACGAAGAAACATCAACTATGCTGTATCCCTTTCATGCAGTGTGTGTCTTACTAGTTTCCTGAAAACTTACTTATCTCACTCTTTACAGGGATAACTCGTATGTGTAATACTATGGGCAGTGGTACCACCAACAGTGGTACCGCCTACACCAATAGACAAGACCCTGGTTAGACCTAAAGGCCAACCATGAGGTGTAACACTAGCACTTGATAGGGATATAGCCTCGAGCATATGGAGGGGAATTAGGATGCCCTTATACCTCCATAGCCAGAGGGGCCAGCACCAGCACAACCCCCAACTGCACTAGATATGACTTTAGTCCTACAAGTGGCCATTACACAATTTCTTATTACTTTAGAGGGTATTATGTAGGCCCCAGCCCCAACCCTTGGTATGCCATCACAATAAGATCAACCTATCCCATAAGTCCCTAAGGACTAGTTGCCCACACAACCTATTGTGCCCCAGCTAATTTTCGTGGTGGGTGCCATACCACTACACGAGCAACAAATATTTGAGATATTTTAGAGATTGTCCCCCTTGATAATTTTTAGAGCCACCGATGAAGATGCTATGGAGGTTTTGACTACTTTCTATGAGTAGCATTAGTCTCTAGGCATTGTAGATTCTAGAGGAGCTGATTTCACTAACCATCAATACCATAGGACAACTATGTAGTGGTGGCGCTCCTACTTACAAACCCAACAAGCTAGATCACTCTCTATCATGGGGTGAGTTTTCAAAGGTTTTTATGGGGCATAGATATATTCCCCAAGGTGCTAGAGATTACCTTCAGGATTAGTTTGTGAGGTTAGAGCAGGGTGCTATGATAGTCTTAGAGTATGTGGCTAGGTTTTGCTAGCTTTCCCGGTATGTCACCATGATTTCGCCTACCAAGGAGGAGAGGGTCTAATATTTTGTGCCTGGGTTGGGATTTCAGTTAAGGGAAGATACAAAGCACCTAGTCTTAGTGGGTCATTCATTTCTAAATGTGGTTAATCATGCCTTCATCATGAGCACATTAGTCGCGAGGTCTAAGGGGACAACTACAAGAGAGTTAGAGACCATGGTAGTTATGCTGGCTCCCAGTCTAGAGGTAGAGATATCTATGACAAATCCTCTAGAGGTTCTCTCAGGATAAACATCCGCATGTCCAGTCGAGTTAGCCAATTGAGGTGGCACCACTAGCTTTAGTAGGCATCTAGCTATGCCAGTGTGGTCCTAGTCTAGGCCAGAGCTTGAGAAGGTGAGATTCACTTCGTATATATTATGGTTGGATAATCATGGGGTGACTAACCTCGAGGAGTTTTGGTTGTGATAAACTTAACCACTGGTACAAAGAGTGCCTCAATTGAGCCAGACCTATATCAGGAGTGCCAACTCTAGTTAGAGATGGAGATCAGATTTAGGGTCACAGAGGCAGAACTCAGATTTAGTGTTGAGAAGGTGAAGATCAAGTAGAAAGCCATGGACACAGACAATAAGATACCTAAGGGGGCTCACAGAGAGGCAGGACAGGCGGTAGGATAGACAACCAAGGTAAAGGCTAACAGGGCTACTTTTATATTGCTCTAGTTGGAGTAGAGGCAGAGGTAGAGACATTGGATGATGTTATCACAGGTACTATCCATATATGCCAACAGTCTATTTCATCGTTATCTGGTCCATGCTCTACCTTCTCTTATGTGTCTGTGTATTTTCCTCCCTATTTGGCTATTGTTTCAACATTATTGGAGGTGTCGTTGAGAGTTTTGGCCTAGTAGGGGATTCTTTAGTAGTGAATTTGGTATGTAAGTTCTGTTTGGTGATTTTTTAGGGGTATGATACTCGGGTAGATCTTATTTTTCTTGATATGCTGGATTTAGATATTATTTTGAGCATGGATTAGTTATCTCCTCATCATGTAGCCTTGGATTGTTACGCCAAGACTGCTATATTTGCCTTTCCTTGTATTTCTTTTGTCTTATGGTATGGTGCTTATAGTCACACATCGATGGGGATTATATTTTTCATGCAAGCCCAACAGTTGGTTTCTTCAAGGTGTCTATCTTATTTAGCCTATGTTTGTGATGTTTTGAGTGAGGCTCCTCCTATTGATTTTGTCCTATGGTTCGAGAGTTTATTGATGTGTTTCCTACAGACCTTCCTGGCCTACTTCTAGAGATAGATATTGATTGTTCTATAGATTTGGTGCTAGGCACTAAGCCTATTTTGGTTCCACCTAATCCGATAGCTCACACAGAGTTTTGGGAGCTTAGTATTTATCTTGAGAATCTCTTAGGTAAAGGGTTCATCTGTCCGAGTGTGTCGCCATACGATGCTTAAAACTTTTTTTTAAAAAGAAGGATGAGACCTTTTGTGTGTGCATTGATTACAGGCAACTGAATAAGATAATAGTGGAGAATCATTACCGCATGCCTCACATTGATTATTTATTTGGTCAGCTTCAAGGTGCCTCTATGTTTTGTAAGGTTCATCTAAGATCTAGTTAAAATCATTTAAGGATTAGGGCATCAAATGTTCCAAAGACTGCCTTTCGGATTCGCTACAGCCACTACTAGGTCTTGATGATATTATTTGGGCTTACTAAAGCCCCTACTAATCTTCAAGGATTTGATTGACCGAGTATGGAGGCCTTACCTGGAATTCTTTGTAATTTTATTTTTTGATGATATCTTTGTGTATTTACGGAGTAAAGATAACATGTACAACACCAAAGGATTATGATCCAGACCTTAACAGATCATTATCATTATGCCGAGTTCTCAAAATGTGAATTTTTGTTGAAGTCGATGGCATTTCTAGGACACATGGTGTCTAATAAGGGCATTATAGTCAATTTGGTGAAGATTGAGGCTATTTGATGTCGGGCTAGGCCCACATATGTCACAGAGGTATGAAGATTCATTGGATTGGTAGTTATTATAGATGCTTTATTGAGGGTTTCCCCACTATTATCGCCCCATTGACCTAGTTGATGTGGATCGAGGGGTGTAAAGTTGAGCTTCTAGTGGCTCAAGGAATCACTTACTAACATACTTATCCTGAATTTTCTAGTTAAAAATATGGCCTTTACCGTATATTGTGATGCATCTAGTATTGTTCTAGGGTGTGTTATGATGCGGTAAGGTCGAGTTATTGCCTATGCCTCCCAACCACTGTGAGCACATGAGTGCAACTACCATATTTATGACCTAGAATTGGCATCGATAGTTTTTGTGCTCAAGATGTGTTGGCACTACTTATATGAGGTCAATTGTAAGCTATATAAAGGGCATCATAGCCTTCGGTACATTTTGAGTCTGAGGGTCCTAAATTCCTAGCAATGACATTAGATTGAGCTCCTAGCCAATTATGGCTTGTCCATTTTTTATCATCCAAGTAAGGAGAATATGATAGCGGATGTGTTGAGCTAGAAGGTAAAAAGTATGGGTATCTTAGCCTACTTACCTGTCGTGGGGCGACCCTTAACTTTGGACATTTAGTCCTTAGCTAACAAGATAGTCAGATTGGATATTTTAGACCATAGATAAATATTAGGCTTTGTAGGGGCTCGATCATCTTTACTTGATTAGATTCGTGGCTGATAGTTCGACGATGAGGCATTGGTTGAGTTTTTAGAGCTAATATTATATGACAAGAGTGTTCAATCTCCTATAGATTCAAATAGGGTATTGTGGTATGATAGTCACCTATATGTTCTCAAAGTGGGAGATTTGATTTAGTTTATCTTTCATTGTGGCCCCTAAATCCAGATACTCTATTCATCTGGAGCACTGTGAAGATGTAGCGTGAATTGATGCAATATTACTAGTTGTATGGTATGTAAAGAGATATCGTGAATTTTTGTGTCCTATTCCCTTTGCTTCCAGCAGGTGAATGCCAAGCATTAAAGGCTTTGTAGGGAGTTTTAGAGAATACTCATTCTCAAGTGGAAGTGGGAGTAGATCACTATTGACTACGTGATGGGTTTGCCTCAAAATTCTAGAGGTATTGATAGTATATAGGTCATTATTGATTGATTGGCCAAATATGCTCATTTGCTTCTGGTACGATATACATTTTGTGTAGAGTGGCTAACCCGTGTTTATATATAGGAGGTGGTTTATTTTCATATGGTCCTAGTGTCCATTATCTTTAATCAAGGGTCACAATTTACATCTAGCTTCTGGAGAGCCTTTCAGAGGGAGCTAGGACCTGGGTTGACCTTGCTACTACATACTTCCCCCAGCAAGACAGTTAGTTAGGGCACACTATTGTAGTCTTGGAGGATATGTTGTAGGCTTGTGTAATAGATTTAGGGGCAATGGGATTAGTTTTTGCCCCTAGTGGAGTTTGCGTACAATAAAAACTACCATTCAAGTATCCAGATAGCCCTATTTGTGGCCCTATACGGTAGGCGTTTATATGCTTCTATTTCTTAGTTTGAGTCATCAAAGCCTAGGCCAACTAGTATAGATGTACTTTAGGAGGCATTTGCCAGCTTGGGGTTATTTAGGATTGGTTGAGGATAGCTCATAGCCAGCACCAGAGTTATGTTGACCATAGATGCTGCCCTTTATCCTTTCATTTTGGTGATCGTGTATTTCAACTTGTATGTCTTAGAATGGTGAGGTGAGATTTGGTAGATGGGTTAAGCTTAGCCCTTGGTATATTGGGCCATTTGAGATTCTGAGGCGGATGGTGAGTTTGCATATGAATTAGACCTACCATCAACATTTCAGCTATCCACCCAATTTTCTATATTTCTATGCTGCACTGGTGCATCCCAGATGAGTCCCATTTGCTTCAGTATGATCCTATTGAGTTGGATGACCATTTTACCTGCTATACAAGCTAGTGATTTCCATTAGCTTTATTCTAGATCAATTCTTGTAGTTAAGGTCCAGAGGCAACACCGTCCAGTTGATGAGGCTAAAAGGGAGATCAAGGAAGATATGTAGGAGGAACCCTTTGGACTCTTCATTGGGCCTATGGACTTCCCTATAAGTGACCCTATATTCCATGATCCAACTCTCAATTTGAGAAAATCTAATGCCCTCTTACCTCTACTACCTCTCACCTTTGACCTTAATCGAAGGCATGACCCTAGTGCACCATTAGTTTCCAAAGCAGCTAAAAAAGATAAACGGAGAGCTGGTAAATCGGTAAATTGCAGTATATCTAGAAAATTCCAATTCTTAAATCAATAGCTCAACAAAATTGGTAGACAAAATAATAAAATATAGAGTATAAACCATGCAAAATAGTCAATAATTAAATACAAGAAATAACGAGCAAGTATAATAATCCTATAGAAATGTGTGCAACAAACAATAACAATGAGATACAAAGAGTAAACGGGACAGTAAACTATAGAACTATAGGGTAAAAGTAGTACCATGAAGAAACCAATAGGTGAGAGCAAGCAAGAACAACATAAGAAGGAACAATAAACTTAACAAAATTAAACAAATTAACTGTGAAAATAGTCGAGAAACCCACAACACAATATGTGCAAGGCAAGATATTTTGGTAATAAAACTTCATTTATGGATAATTAATATATATGATAGTAAGATATAATTGAATTAGGAAAACAGGGGACAAATAGAAAGATATAAGTGATTCAAGAAAATGTAAATTGAGAAAAACGTGGAAGATATCACCAAGATGATGTTTCTAACTTGGGAGATTCTTGGCCGAGAAATATTGAATGTTGCTTGCTAATACTGGATGCTGCCCGAAATTGATAGACATTGCTAGAAAATTCTAGTTGTAACCAAAAATAGTAGATATCGCTAGACTAGCTTGATGTTACCAGAATCTGCTAGAAGACATCAGAAAATGATAGATCTTGCTCAAATCTTCACAGATTTTTTTTATAGATTTTAGAACTTCAGTGAAACTAAATGAGAAAAAGAAGAATTTTGTCAGAGAAGAAAGGACATCGCCGGTCACTTGAAAAATAATCATTAATTTTGGATGGGAATTTGTTCGCCCTCATCGAAGTTAATGGCTTCGGCATCACTTAATTTTCTGTAGGCCACTGACTTATCTTGATCAATAAAAGAGAGCCACCGAATTTGAATCACTGATCCCTTCATTTTAGACATCATTGAGAGTTGTCACCTATCGCCTGTCTCTCATCGACGGTCAAAGTTCACAAAATACTAACAGGCTATTGAATTGGTAGATACTTAGAGAGGGCAATTTTTTCAGTAAATATATTTACCTAAATATAGAGTGATCAATATGGGCTAGGCTCATTTGGTCGGCCTGGCCAAACCCATGATTTAACAGGGCTGGGCTACAAATTTTGGAGCCCATCTAAAAATTGGGATTTTTAGCCCGACCTGAATAAACCTGCTGATTTGTTGGGCTTTTCCAATATGGGTTGGGGCCAAATTATAAAATAATTAAAAATAAAATAGAGTATTAAAAATAATAAGAGTCCAAACTCAAAGTTAATCTAAAATTTTAAATATTAAAACTTAGATACGAGTTATGTCTTTATAATATGTATTCCCTCCATCCATCTTTACTTCTCGCTTATTGGCTTAACATAGGGATTAAGAAATAATAAATAATAGAGTTAATTATGTTAAATCACCCTTTGAATATAATAAATATAATGTCCTGAAAAATGTAACAAGAAAATAATTATTATTAATGATAAGGCTAAACCTAAGTGTGAAATTATTTTTTAATTTCATAGAGTGGACAAATATTGGTGACATCTCCAAATAGTACAGTGAACAAGTAAAGATGGATAGAGAGAGTAATAGTAACACTAATACCATGTCATATTGTCATGTTGCTATTTATTTTAATATTTTAAAATTATAATCTAATTTAAGTATGTTGCGTTAAGTGAAAAAGGCGAGGATAAGAGATTATATAGGCTCGCGAAAGTGAGTGAGAAAAGCCCGTGACCTAGACTAAGTGAAGTGGATCATGGATAAGGATGGCGAAGTGTTGGTGGATGAGAATTCCATCAAGAGAAGGTAACAAACTTACTTTCACAAACTCCAGAATGAAAAAGAGGACAGAGATATTGAGTTGGGTGATTTTGCATAATTTGATAGCCATTGAGATTTTGGCTATTATAGGCATTTCAATGCTGATAAGGTAAGGTGTGCTATCAGTAGGATGAGTAGAGGAAGAGCGATCGGGCCCGAAGATATCCTGGTAGAGTTTTGGAAAAGCACAACTAAGGATAGTTTGAGTGGTTGACTTGGTTGTTTAGTGAGATTCTGAGGACTGCTAAAATGCCAAATGATTGGAGGAGGAGTACAATGGTTCCATTGTACAAGTACAAGGGTCATATCTAAAATTTCAATAGTAATAGGGGCATCAAGTTGCTAAGCCACACTATGAAAGTTTGGGTGAGGGTGGTGGAAGTGAGGGTGAGAGGAAGAGTGTCTATTTCAAAAAATCAATTTAGATTTATGCTATGGCGATTGACCACTAAAGCAATTCATCTTATCTGGAGACTAGTGGAGAAAAATAGGGAAAGGAAGAGGGACCTTTATATGGTATTTATTGATCTTGAGAAAGCCTATGATAGAGTTCTGAGGGATGTACTATAGAGGTGTCTAGAGGTGAATGACATTCTAATGGTGTATATTAGAGCAATAAAAGACATGTATGAGGGAACCAAAACCCGAGTAAGAATAGTAGGAGGAGACTTTGAGTATTTTTCAGGCGAGATAGGACTTTATCATGGATCAGTGCTTAGCCCTTTTCTGTTTGCTTTAGTGATTGATATGTTGACACGATCTATTCAAGAGGAGGTCCCTTGGAGTATGATATTTGCGGATGATATTGTACTAACTGATGAGACTCGAGATAAAATGAATGATAGGTTGGAGGTTTGGAGATATAATTTAGAATCCAAAGGGTTCAAATTGAGCAGGACTAAAACTGAATACCTAGAGTGCAAATTCAATGTGGTAAGGGATGAAACAAATATCGAAGTGAAGCTTGACACTCAATCTATTCCCAAGAAAGAAAGCTTTAAGTATCTTGGGTCTATTATCAAGGGTAATGGTGATATCGATGATGATGTCATACATCGTATAGGGGTAGCATGGGTGAAGTGGAGGCTTGCCTTGGAGTATTGTATGATAAAAAGATACCACTTAAGCTTAAAGGTAAGTTTTACAAAATAGTGGTTAGGCCATCATTGCTATATGTGGTGGAATGCTAGCCAATCAAAAACTCACATATCTAGGAGGTGCAAGTTATGGAGATAAGGATGTTGAGGTGGATATGTGGACATATCGGGAGTGATAAGATTAGGAATGAGATCATTCGAGAGAAGTTAGGGGTGTCTTCTGTGGCAGATAAGATGAGAGAAGCTAGACTGCGATGGTTTGGGTGTGTGCAGAAGAGAAGTGTCGATGCTCCAGTTAGGAGGTGTGAAAGGTTAGATTTTGGGAGTTACGCTGAGAGGTAGAGGCATATCAAAAAAGTATTGGCGGAGAGGTTATTAGAAAGGATATGGCACAAGTCTATATCACCGAGGACATGACCTTAGATAGAAAGGAGTGGAGGTCGTGCATTAGGGTGGAAGATTAATACGTTGGTAGGGATAGGGGTATGTCTAGGCCTGGGGTATATTAGGTTAGTTGGTTTAGTCGTGTATGCGTGTCTTTATATCTTATTAGATTATTGTATGTCACATATTTGTTTCGTTTATTGTATTTATATATTATCATTTGCTTTGTGTTTTAGTCATTTTTTTTTCATATCTAGTATCTTTTGCTTGTAGGGCCTGATATTTTGAGCTGAGGGTCTTTCGAAAATAGCCTTCCTATCTCTCTAAGGTAGTGGTAAGGTCTGCGTACATTTTGCTCTCCCCAGACCCCAGTTGTGATATTTCACTGGGTATGTTGTTGTTGTTATAGTCTAATTTAAAAATTTATAAAAAAATATATGAATAAAAATGTGGGCTGGCCTGGCAAGGCCCATGACCTACGTATTAATGGGCTGGGCTAGCTGTTTTCTAGCCCATAACAAATGTCTGCGTACATTTTGCTTTCCCAGACCCCACTTGTGACATTTCACTGAGCATGTTGTTGTTGTTGTTATAGTTTGATTTAAAAATTTATAAAAAAATATATAAATAAAAATGTGAGCTGGCAAGGCAAGGCCCGCGACCTACGTACTAATGGGCTAGGCTAGCTATTTTCTAGCCCATAACAAAAAGAGGCCAACCCGACCTAACCTGTCAAATACCAAAGCCTGTAAGGGCTAGCCTGGATGGGGTGTCCCGGCCCATATTGATAGCTCTACCTAAATCCTTTGAATAGTTATGATTAAATTAAAACTTTTTAATTAAGAATTGAAACTTTAAATTTGACATCTACTACTGTTGCTTCATTTAGTTATTTAATGATAAATAGTACTAAATTAAATGGTAAACATCACTTGATTTGCTTGAATAGACAAGTAACAAGAAAATTTAATTCTTTTTTGCATAAGGCCAAGTAAAATGAAACAAAAAAATGTTTGGACACATTCTATTTTCGTAAGTCCTTAAATTTATGATTTATTTTAAAATAGTTAATGATGAGATATTTTTAGTTGTTACTACAAGAAAGTCAACCATTAATTACATCTCTTCAACCTAAATGTATTTTCAAATTTATCATTGTAGACATTGAAATTTTGTAGGACTCTACAAAATTAGTCGTATTTCAGTCAGGGTTTCTTGGAGGCTACTCTACCCTAAACCCTAATTCATGCCTATATTAAGGGTATCATATTCCCTTGAAAAGGCATCTCAAATATCACACTAATTATGAGGATATTTATCAAGAGATCAAAATATGCTCAAGGAGGTCAAAATCATCATACGTTCGAGAAATACGCCACTAACAACCCTGAATCGTGGAAAAATCTAGGAGACAAGAATTAAGGGAGTAACAAATTTGTACCCATATTTTTATCAATAAAATCTGTTTCTTCATATTTTATTTATTATTGCTATTTATTTTCTATTACTTTAAAAACATGTTGTAAACAATCATTTGCCTCTATTCCTCTTTTCCTTAATCTTCCTATTTTCTTTCCTTTTGTATTTAAATAGTAACCAAAAAAAAAGATTCTTATAGGTTTCAAATTAAGTGATTATTGATGTGTAAGAAAGAGTAGAATGAAAACTACACTTAGATTTACTAAAATGTTTAAATAATTTATATTGGTAGATGTCTTAAAACTATTTTAAAAGGTCAAAAAATAAATAAATAAGATGACATTAATGTAATTAAGATTATTTCTCTATTTTTATCCATAATGTCATTATAAGAAGTTAACTATAGGGTGTGACTTTGTGGGCTATTTTTTAACAATTAACGGGTTTCATGGTCACAATAGATATAATTTTCAAGACTAATGCTGCTAAGGGAAGGTTTTATGATGTTGCATACTCTACTTGGGGTGAGATCCACAACTTATACAAATTCTCAAATTATAGCTTGATTTATTGGAAGGAATGAGGTCAAGGATTATGGTAGAAGGGTAGTAGGTATCTGAGTGTTGTCATGCTTTCATATGGAGAAGGAGGAGGTTAGTCTCTTCTTCTCACCTTATAATGACCCCTCTGGTCGTTTTCATCTTACTTGGAAAATTCTAGCATTTAGCGTTTCTTGTAGAGAGCCTAGATCATTTATGACTTGTTGGCACTAGTAGCTTGGTTGCCTAGTCATTCATTTGAGTTTTATGTAGTTTTTTGTACTTTGAGCTTTATATAACTTGAAAAGTTAATTTCGATTAAAAAATAAAGGTAAATGGACTCGAAATGAAATTTAGATAGTTCCATTAGCTTTGGAATGAAAAAATTAGGCTAAAGGCATGGACAACTCTAGTACTAAGGCATTTGGTGTGTGTTTAAACCATTTAACAATTTGGCTACTAAAATTTGGTCCAAAGTTGACTTTTGTCAACATTCCTAGAATTTGCACTCAGATGAGAATTCCATTTGCGTGGTTAGCTTTGGAACATCAACTTTGATCTAGAATGACACTTCATGCGTGTCTTTAGGCTTTTGGTATTAGTCTAAGCCTTTTTCTCGAATTTGATTTAAAATGATGCTTGGGTGTGAGACCCACTTTCTATCAAAATGACCTCGGGTAGAAATTTTAACTGTATCATTGAGTCCAAAATGCTAAATTTGGTGGGGTAGTACAGTTTATTTGAATGCACAGAGTTCCAAACAAATCCCGAGCACCCTATCAAAAATTTGATCTTGGCCAACCTTGCTAATATAGCTAATTTCTGGTTCCATTCTTTAGTTACCCTGGAGTCGCTTAAGCAGCTATAGTTGTAGAAAACATAGAATCACTTTAGCGACAGCTAGCCAAGAGGGAGGGCACGGCTTTGGCAATGCCTAGCTTTGCTTAAGAGACCTTTACTTTTGTGGCTAGGGGTTACCCTTAGCGATGCCTGCCTCTTTTAGGCCAATTCCTTTTCTGAACTACGTGGTCGCATAAGCAACACCTACAACTCTTTTATGTGCTTTCTGATACTTCTTTTCCTCAAGCTTCCTTGGATGATTATATAGCCATTTGAGCTCCAAACTTAGTGATTCCTAGGTCTAACTATCCTGCTTGATTTTTTGAGTAGAATGCATTAGTGTGATTGGAATCCATTTTTGAGCATTCATTTGAGGTAAATTCTACCCTACAGAGGCTTCCCTAACTTTATTCTTAAGCTTTTATGGTGTCTTATATGTTGGTGGATTTTCTTCCAATTTTAGCATCAATTTGTGCCCCATTTTGGGATACAAGCTTTATAACACATTTATAACCTTCTTGTAGAGTTGATTTTGAGATTTCTAATCATGGGTCTCACACTCATTTTGACCCAATTTAGGGTCTATCTAAAAAAATGAAATTTTATTCTCAAAATATCTTTATTAATGAGGTGATAAACATTTTGATAACGTAAAAGCATTTGGAGTTGATTTTGACATGGAAAGTTTTCGTGAAGTAGACTTGGAGCATGCGTGTTTGGCTTCAGGTAGGCTACAGTCTATTTCCTCTTAATTGAGCTTTATAAGATGTTGTTAGAAGAGAATGCATGTGGTTTTGATGGTAGGTAATGCGTTAAGGTTTGAATCTCAATTTCTTGTTTCCTGGTTCCTGGTTGAGCCTTAGTGTAGGTTGCCTGAAATCACTTATACTTAGCCATCTTTCAACTCTAAATCACCCAAAAACCTCTCAAAGACTTAATTGAATATCTCATTCCAAATTCAAGAATTTCAAGCTTAACTTTGGAACTCAAGGATTTACTTCAAGCTCTAAGTTTCCTTCAAGCTCACCTCAAGAAAACCTAAGTTTGAGGTTTGTGGGTTTCATCTATTGGGTCCTTTGACCCATGGAGCCTAATCTTCTTTTTTATGAAAATTACATGTTTCCAAGTTGTACTACCTATGGATATCTTTTATTATGAATTATGAGCATAAATTATGTTGGGGTTTTATGAAATATAGATGGAGTATGCATGACTATCTATTTCATGCTTATACCATGATTCAATTATGTCTATTGAGACTGTGCATGTTTTGAGCTATGAAACTATGATCTATTATAAGTTTTAATGATGAATTTCAAGGTACCCTACATGAGAGTTTTACTACATGTTAGTGGGTTGATTTGCATTAAGTTTTCTCATCTTATTTCACTCTTGAATTGCATGATTTTGAACAACTATCTTGAACCCACCAAGTATTTGATAAAATGTCAAGTCAAGAATTCTCAAGTTATTGATCATCTATTACATGATTTACAAGTCAAGTGACCTTATGATGATTAAGGGCTTCTATGTATGTGTTGAATTCATGAAAAGTATCTATGATGTTACAGGTATCTAGTTAAGCCCTATTATAAGATGTTTACCTGTTGTGAGCTATTCATGTTAAAGCAAGGGATCATGTATGATTGCTATCTATTTTCATGTACAAGTTAGGCTCACTATTAGAGGTCAAGCATGTTTATAAGCTACTCAATTCATATTATCATGTGTCTTACAAGTTGTTCATGTTGTGACTAAAGTATGATTATTTCAAGTATTCTGTGGGATTAGAGTTAGCACCGATTGAGGCTTAAGATGGGGGCTTGACTCAAGGGGTCCTTATATGAAGTCTTAGTCTCTAAACTATGTGCCACCGTAGGTTGTACATGATCACTTTTATGGCTTTCTAGTGGATGCATCTTGTTATACCACACCTTGTTAATGGGGTGGCATGCCTCAATCACCTTGACGAGGGGTGACATACCTGAATTATTCATTGTATGGCTATCATGGCAAGTAGACCACACTTTGTCGAGTGGGTGATATGCCTCGATCACCTTGTTGAGGGGGTGACATTCCTCAATCACCTTACCAAGAGGGTGACATGGCTTGGATTCCAAGTAGTAGCTCGTTTGGTCTATATCGGTTAACGTTTCTTTTCACATATTGATCATGCATGCCATATAGAGATTTTATATATCCATTGCCTATGATTATGTATTTTGACTATAGTGGCTTTTGTCTTTTTGCATTGTATCCCACATACTTAGTACATTCAAATGTACTAACACATACTCATGCCTACATTATATTAATATGTAGGGATGAAAATGCCTTTTGGTCATCCTTCACGTGGCTAGTTAATACTTTAGAGATAAGCTTTGGTAAGTCCTCAAGGCCGAGGACACTATCTATATTACTCTTGCTATTTTGAAACTTGTTGATGTTGAACACTTGTTATTATGAGGATGAGCCCGGAGAGTGTCTTGGCCCCTGGTCCATTCCGTGTTAGAGGTGTTGTTGGATATTATGATGTACTTATGGTTGAGCTTTACTCTTTTATGTTTTTATGATTATCAAAGACTTTCCTTAGCCCCGCTTCCCTTTTATTATATCTCTTGTTGTTGTTTATTTTGCTTCCACGACCAAGGATGTTTGATTGATATGCTAAGATGCTTATTTGGGGTCCTTTTGGGTTCCCATTTACCATGTCATGTTTAGGCCTTAGACTTGGGCCATGACAGTTTTCTCTCTTGAGAATAGGTTGAGTGGCAAGCCTCGCTTACATGTCTGCATCATCCATCTCAATACTAAATTCTCACTCTAAGTATTTAATTTTGATCTTTCTTAATTTGTAATCTTTGAACTCTAGAGTTTGTCTCCAAACCTCCAACCTATAATTAACGTTATCCCATGTCTAATCAATAAGAACTATGTCATCCTCAATTAGAATACACCATGGGATATCCTTTGGAATATACTGTGTCAGCTTATTTAACAATAATGTAAAAAGAAAAGGGCTCAATATAGATCTTTGACGAAGTTCCATCTCACTAGGAAAATGTTTTGAGTCTTCTCTTACCGCTCTAACCCGAGTCTTGGATCTATTATGCATATCCTTTATCACGCAAATATGAACTATCAATACATCTTTCGCCTCCAAAAACCTCCAAAGGACATCCCTCAAAACTTTGTCATGCCCTTTCTCAAGATCAATGAACACCATATGGTGGTCGCTCTTTGTATCTCTATATTTCTCCACCAATCTCAGTACAAGATGAATTACTTTAGTATTTGATTGCCCTGGCATGAGTCCTAATTGATTCTGAAATATGGACACTACTCTCTTGAAACGACCCCAAAAGTGCCCCAAAATGTGCCTCAAAACTGCCCTGAATCATAATTTCAATATATAAAAAATATGTTTGTTATTTTGAA
>DF357985.1:27995-45735 GCA_000787875.1 Solanum virginianum | reverse complement strand
TTGGAATGGCCGATTTGTGCTAGTAGTGTGGTTGTTCTGAGGATGGAGGGTCTCAGTAAGATTTTGAAATAATAATTATAAAATGATTTCAACCGAAAGCTAAAAAATGTCTTTCTATAAAAACTCAGCTAAATACACTTAAAATGGGAAAACTGATGGTGCAGTCAGCTCTGGAACGACGAAATAGTCTAAAATGACCCTTTGACAATTGAGGAGACATCCAGTTACATTTTGATCCCCTCAGTTCTTTTAGCTAAAATTAGCCGGAAAGAAGTGGGATTTTCTCATTTTTCCATAGAATGCTTTATTAAGAATTTTGATTGCATGATAGGATCTAGAACATCAAAATCCATGTGGTTGCACTATTTATTTATGAAAAACGAACACTAGTGCCCCAAGAATGGCTCAAGAAATTTTGGAAATTGCTAGTGAAGCACCAGGAAACTTCACCCTCCTCATTCACAGAAGTATTATCGCGTTCGCAGAGGTCTGGCTGTCCTTGGCTGTTCATGTAAAGAGGCCCACATTCATGAAGTAGGGTAGGTTCCCTACACCTCTGCGTTTGCGGAGGCCTTTGCTGCATTTGCGGAGGGTCATGAGTGGCGTATATATTGGCTTCCACACTTTACGATCAGCCATTTCAAAAACCTTCACGAGCATGGTTGGTCTAAGGTTGGAGGATGAGTGGCGTATATATTGGCTTCCACACTTTACGATCAGCCATTTCAAAAACCTTCACGAGCTCGTAACTTTTGCATTCAAAGTTTATTTTCAATTATTGAATGATCCACGTGACTTGAACTTTATTTTTGGGTATTTTGTTGGTCTTTTAGAGTCTATTTTGGGCTAGAGTTTTGGTTGTATGCTTCTGTTATTGTGGAAAATGTTTTTCATAATTTTGTTCAAAATTTCGACTGTAGGTCCTATATTTCCCATTTTAGGCTCTTTTGGCCTAATTTCACACGTTCCTTAAGATAATATTGCCAAACTGATCATGTTAATATTGTGGATTATATGTTTTAACTAATTAGCATTGGGAGGCAATCAAGAAAGGAAAAGCTTGGTTGAGTTGATTCAGAGTTCGATGCGTTAGTTGCCAGGTGGACTAGGCTTTTCCTAACCTTACATTTGGTTGAACTATATGTATGTTTAACTAAGATGTATATGAGATGCTAGTTGTGCCCTGTATGTGTAATAGATATTGCAGAGGGATGATACTTTGCCGCTTAGTCTTCACTGGTTGATCAGATATGGGCCGGGTAGTTTGAGGATGAGTTGTTAGTACGTGTCCGAGACAGAGTGCTACAGGGTACTAGGGGTCAAGCTAAAGTTGATTTGGATGGAGTCCTTAGTTTTGATGATCGTTTGTGTGTTCCTTGAGTGGGGGATATAATACAGTCGATTCTACAAGAGGCATATGATTCTTGATATTCTATTTATCCAGGTAGAACTAAGATGTATTAAGGCCTGAGACAACATTACTGATGGGTGGTATAAGGAGAGATATTGCAGATAATGTGTTGCGTTGTCTTCGTTGCCAACAGGTAAAATGCGTTGCTCCAACAACCCAATAGGATAGTTCAGCTATGACCCATTCTCAAGAGAAAGTGGGAACGTGTGACTATGGAATTCGTAGTGGGGATTCCTTATAATTTTAGGGGTTATGATAGCATTTGGGTGACAGTTCATCGGTTGACTAAGTCATCACACTTTCTTCCGGTCTATTCTACCTTCAGTGCCAAGCGGTTATCCCGTACTAAACATAGGAGATGGTTCGGCTGCATAGGATACCTATATCTATCATATCCACTTGAGGGTCATAATTTACGTCCATGTGTTGGAGGGACTTTCAGTGAGAGTTGGGGCAGAGGTTGATTTGAGCACAACATTTCATCCCCAGATTGATGGCTAGTTTGATGCACTATACAGGTTCTAGATGATACGTTATGGGCTTATGTGTTAGAATTTAGGGGCCAATGGGATTAGTTTCTCCCGTTAGCTGTGTTTGGCTATAATAACAACTATCTCACCAGAATTCATATGGCCCCATTTGAGGCATTGTTTGGCCGATAATGCCATACTCTAATCGAGTAGTTTAAGTTTATAGAGTTGAGTTCGGATAGTACAGATCCATTGTAGGATGCCCTAGCTAGGGTCCTGCTTATACAGGATAGACTGAGGATAGCTTAAAGTTGTAATTACAGTTATGCTGACCATAGATGTTAGTTCTTGTAGTTTGAGGTTGGAGACCGAGTATTCTTGAGAGTGTCGTCCTTGAAAGGGGTCATGTGGTTTGGGATATGGGGTAAGTTGAGTCCTAAGAATATTGGGTATTTTGAGATCTTGAGATGGGTTGGGCATGTATCTGCCTCCAGATTACTCTACTATACACCTATGTTCCATGCATCAATGATGCGCCTTTACATACCAGATAAGTCGCATGTCCTGCAGTATGTTTTGGTTAAGTTGGATGGTTGTTTGACATTTATTGAGGAGCCAATAACCATTTTAGCCAGGGATACCGGACAATTGCACTCCAGGGTCATACTGATAGTTAAGGTTCAATGGCGACACCATCTAGTCGAGGAGGATACTTGGGAGATGGAGGCACTAATGCAGGAGCAACACCCCACCCTATTTGAGCCATCAGGTATGCCTTTACTTTACTTTCACTAACAAAAGTCTTAAAGTGGGGATGTTGTAATGACCATGTGGGTCAATTTTATGTTTTTGTGTAATTTCATCTATTTTGAGCTTCTGTATAGTAACCTAAAAACTTTTATTACCTATTAGGCCTGTTGGAATAGTTATTAGGTGTTTTTGTTCTGGGATGTGCGAGTTTGCAAGTTGGCGAGAAATTAAAGCTGCAAAAGTAAGATTTTTGATAAAACCCTGGTAAAAGGACTTCGAATAGGATTCTGATGGTTCCATTAATTTCAGAATGGCCAATTTATTCTTGGAGCATGGTTGGTCTAAGGTTGGAGGGTCCCGGTATGATTTTGAGCTGAAAGTTGCAAATTAAGTTCAATCGAAAGCTAAAAAGTATGTTTTTGTAAAATCCATCCTAAACACACTCGAAATGGGAAACTAATGGCATGACCAACTCCAGAACATTGAAAATAGTCTAAAATGACCTTTTATTAGTTGATAGGGAAATTTAGTTGTATTTTGACCTCCTCAGTTCATTAGCCAAAATTAGATGGATCGAAGAGGGACCCTCATTATTACGTAGGATGCTCTGTTGGGAATTTCGACTGCAGCATTAGATGTGGAACATTGAAATCCATGTGGTCGCGCTATTCGTTTGCGTAAAATGGACCCCAAACGCCTCGGGGAAGTTTTGGAAATTTTTAGTGCAACACCAACAAACTTTACATTTCCATATTCGTGGAGGTTAATGCCGCATTTGCGGAGTAGGCCAGGTTCCCTACACCTCACCATTCGTAGAGGCCTAGTTGGCCTTTACCCTTAGGATCAACTATTTTAAAAACCTTCACAAGCTCGTAACTTTTGAATTTCAAGTTATTTTCCAAAATTCAAAGGTCCACATCACTCGGATTTTTGCAAGGAAGATCATGGTGAAATCAAATTTGGGATTCGACACATACTTAAGGTAAATTCTCTAATTAGCTAAATAGCTTCTCTAAAATTATTGAGACATAACTTGTTTATGTTTTAGCCAGTTCTAGATGGAATTAAGTGAAACATGAGTCCAAATTGTTCTATGTTCCTAGGGAAAGGCAGTGGTATGCTGGGTGTTTAACTTTATTTTGGGCCTTTTCTCGATCTTCTAGAGCCCATTTTAGGCCAAATTTTTTCTTGTAGGTTTAGGTTGTCACGAGAAACTATTTTTGGGATTTTTTTTGAAATTTTGAGTGTAGGTATTATTTTTCCCATTTTAGAGACTTTTGGCCTTATTTCACCCTTTTCTCAAGATAATACAGTTAAATCAACTGTGTCAATATTGTGGATTATATTTTCTCAACTAAGTAACATCGAGAGGCTATCGGGAAAGGAAAAGCCAATCTTGGTTGATTTGGAGTTCGAGGAATCAGTTGCCAGGCAGGCTAGGCTTTCCCTAACCTTAGACTAGGTAGGACTATATGTATATTGATCTGAGATGTATATAAGATGGTAGTTGTGCCCTGTATGTGTATTATGTGTTGCGGTAGGATTGTACTCTAGGATATTGGCTATAAATGATATAGATCAAATATATATTGGTACTGTTGATTATGAAGAGGATCGATAAGGAATTTGTATGGGTTAATGCCATGAGAATGGTACATATACTGACCTAAATTGTTGTCTGTGGGAGCATGCTTCTAATGCTATTTAGAAATGATGACTATGAGGCTACATGTTGAATACCTATCATATTGTGACTTGTTTCTGACTTAGATATGCTCCTATCCGACCTAGTTGTTGTGGAATCTTCTAATATCGCTGTTATTATCATGCTACACTTTCATTACCTATGGTTGATGAAATTACAACATGTTAGACATGATTTTATGCTGATCATTGAGACTTATGCTCCTATGTACTATTGTTAGCTGCTGGGTTCAATTCCTGTGTATCTAAGATAGAGGTTTAGTTGTTTTTATTAGAGGGATGATAATATTTGGGATACCTATATTGTAAGCGTTGTTGCCTATATTAACTTTATGCATGATATGACTTTGGAGTTTCGGATCTGGATATACTAGTTGAGTGAGTGATTGTGGACATTGCGAGTTCCAGATGATGCTCCTGGTTGCTGTTGAGCACCAATGGCCATGTACAAGTGTTTGACACGTGGGTGACACTCCCTGCAGTTCGAGTCTCGATGGACGCAACTGAGATGCCAGGTGGTGGATCCAGATTCTGAGGATCGAGCATTGGCTGAGATTTAGGTTGAGGACTCTACTAATTTCATTTTGGGGTCGAGGGCCCATGATTGGCATTCTGAGAAGAGGCACTATTATTTATGAGAGGAGGATTCTTTCTCTCACAGGGGATACATCCCATTGTTATGCATTTATATTTTTGATCAAGTGCCATATTCCAGCATAGGGTTGGTGAGCCTATCGGTATGTGTTTGTTGGGGCGAGGCCTCGTGATTGATTACTCATGGGTCCACATACCTATTCATACCTTGATTGTGCATGGGTGTACCTTTTGGGCTTATGAGGGCTCAGGGGCATTTAGGTATAGACACTAGGGCCTTACATCCACATATGATCGACCCTTGATCTGATGATGTGGAGATTTCGGCTCTATCGTTCTATGCGGTTCAGTGATAATCTGTCAATAATATTTTATGCTGGTGTACCTCTCAAGTTTATGGGGTATCGAGTGGTGTACATGCATATATGTTAGGGCTTTATACCCACGTATAGTACAAAGTTTCATTCGGTATGAGATTATTGGGTTGATTTACGGGATAACTTCCTTTTTATATGTATTTAAGCTTCATCATGTATATTGTTCACTTAGTCGGTCGATGATGCCTACTGCGTGTCTTATTTTGCTACTCACCCCTACTTTTGCATCTTCCCATAGTGCAAGTCCAGGGTCTAGTCAGGGGCGCTAATTTCAAGAGATACATGAGTGCACAAGAGACTTCTTTTTAGTAAGCACTGGTAGTTTCATACACCTGGCATTTTCCTTCTTTTGATGGCAGTCTCTTGGTTTCAGACATTGGCCTTGTACAGTAGTATTTAATATTCATAGGATCACTCTTGCATTGTATATGTATATGTATATATTTTATTGTAGTTCTGTACAATTGATTTCTAGGTTTTGGGTAGGTTTGGTTAATTATATAGTTATATCAGTTTTGGCTATTACTAGAAAGCTAGGACAGGTACTCCAGGGTTGGGTAATTGGTTTGCTTGTAGGTGGAATCTAACAGACATTGTCATGACCGGGACTGAATGGTGATAAGCTATTTCATCAATTTTCCTCAAAATGCAACAAAATCTAGAGAATCCGACAACACCACAATGTTCACCTTGGAGAGATCTATAATTTGTACTAAAATTTCTTTAAATTTCGATCCCGAATGGGAAAGATATCAATATTAAAAGTTTCCAACAACCAACAATATTATACAACAAACCACTAAATTTACCTTGAATGGCATGCCAAATATATATATATAGACACACACACTTCTTGAAGATAAGGTATATAAAGACTACCACAGTACTACCACAGTGCTAACACGTGGCAGAGCCAGATTTCACCATGTATCAACACTACAACATGCCACATCATTGCCTTCCTATAGTAAATATCCAACCCTTTTTTTCGATATTTTAGGCTTGCTCAGAATTCAATTTTCGCAAATAAACTATGTAACCCTACTGATTTCAATGTTCCGGATCTAATGGGGCAGACGAAATTCCCATTGGAGGTCGTTATAATCCAATGTGGTTCCACTTTCTTATATCTAAATTTTAATGAAAATAACTGATGGGGTCAACTCGTATCTGGAAGTCCTTGGTATCAAACAAGGGCCGTTCAAAGCCGAACTTGACATTCCATAACTGACTGTGCTGTCAGAATTCTATCCAGATAGATTTTTCAAGGGTATTGACTAAAGTCATCTATGACCTATTGTGGAGGCTAAATTTGCAAAACTCCATAGAGCTAACACCAAACATGCTCCAACCCTAATTAGGTAGTTCTGGAACTAATGGAACTTTCAAAATTTTGTTCCGAGCTGATTTACGAGGACTTTACCTGAAAGTTCATTTTACAGTTATAATTATACTTTTAACTCAAAAGTTGCATATTTACTTAATGATTCACCCAGCAATATAACTATTAGTATTGGTAAGTAACAAATGACCCGAGGTCGCTATGTAAATTTTCAAACTGATAAAATATTCATGGAAACACAAAAATAACCTGGAGGGTCATTACATAAAATTTACATATACCGTTAAATTTCTCAAGGATGAGTATTTCATGTAACATTCAATTCCCACATTGACCTATATAAAAGGAAAAACAAATGAAAAAGAATGTCAGAACATAAGTATCAAGTTGAAACTAATTACAAAAAAAATTAAAAATATGGAAATCGATATTAATTTCTATCACAGAGAAATTTAGTTCATTTGAAAGATCATTAAAATTCCAAATGTAAGTCAACGATATATGCCTAATTGAAAATCTTTCCCTACTTTCTGGTTCTTACAAATATATAAAGAAGACTTCTATGATATTGGGGGTGACTTACACTAACAAAATGAAGAAATAAGAAGAGAAATGTTTTTTGCTAGAGTAGATATAGAGAAATAAACGGACAAAGAGAGAAAAGCACCCTTAGGCCTTGACTCTTAAGTTATGATGAAGAAATAAGAAGAAAATATACTTGTATTTATAGGACTATGAAATCTTCAAATGAGAAAAATGATTCGTAAAAAAGCACCTTGCAATTAATTTCTTACTAATTATACTATGGTAAGGAAAAATAATAGGGGCAAACAATTTTAATTTAAGAGATTGAGTTGAATAAAATTTTGTCAACATCTTAAATAATTTCGTTCTACCCACAAATATAAGGAAAAAAGGTCAAATTAATGAATTATCATTTAGCTAAAAAAAAAATAACCATATAAATCCAAGAATAAATCTAGATATGTTCCATATCAAGTAAAGAAGTTATAGAAGACTACTAGACATAATATTTTAAATTAATTAGGAGAACATATTATGTTGCTTTGTCTTCTATAACCTTTTTATTTGATAAGGCATATATCTAGATATTCCTAGATTTGTATGACTATTTATTCTATTCAAACTATATTTCCTTTATTTGAATTCTTTTCCTTATATTTTTGGGTGACTTGAAACTATTTAACATGTTGACAAAATTTTATTCAACTCAATCTCTTAAATTAAAATTGTCCCTATTCTTTTCCCATACCATAATATAATTAGTAAATAATTAATTATTAGTTCTTTTTATGGATCATTTTTCACATTTGAAGGTTTCATAGCCCTATAAATATAGGTATATTTTCTTCTCATTTCTTCATCATATCTCAAGATTCAAGGCTCAAGGGTCCTTTTTTCTCTTTGTTATTTTATTTTCTCACATCTACTCTAACAAAATATTTTTTCTTCCTATTCTTCATTTTATCTGTATAAGTCACCCTCCAATCTCATAGAAGAATTCTTTATATATTTCCAAGAACTATAAAAGTAGGGAAAATTTTTCAATCTTGTGCATATACCATTGTCTTGCATTTGAGTTTTAATGAACTTTTAAATGAACTAAATTGCTCCATGATACAAATCAATATCTATGTCCTACATTTTCAATTTTATTGTTATTTAGTTAGGTTCAACTTGATACGTATGTTCTAACATTCTTTTTCCTTTTCCCCCTTTTATATAGGCTGGTGTTGGAACTGAATGTTACATGAAACACTTGACATTGTGAAATTTAAAAGTGACCATAAATTATAACTTTATGTTGTTTGTAGAGACTTTTTTCTTGTAATTATTTGTTAAATTTTTTATTCGAACATCACTTTCCTTCTCTTGTTTATGTCCTCTTGTTATTTTGCTACAAGTTCTAATGCAAGTCCTCAGGATTCTATAAATGTGTATCTAATATTCACATTCAATAGATTATATAATTCAAATTTTGTATTCAACATATAAAATATTAAAATGAAGCTCAAGGTCCTTTTTCTTATACTGTGTCATTTCTACCATTTAGAGCATTTCTATTATGATCCTAGGTAATTTATGACCTACTAGCATTGGTACTCAGTCGCCTGATAATTCGTTTGGATTTTATGTAGCTTTCCATGTTTGTAGATCTTTATAACTTAAAAAGTTATCTTTGGAATTAAATGTGGGCAAACGGTCTCAAAATGGAATTCTGACAGTGCCTTTAGCTTTGAAATGGTTAAATTTGTCTAGAAGCATGATCGTCTTGAGTACTGAGTATGTTCGTGCGAGTTGGTATCGTATTTAGCATTTTACCTTTAAAGACTAGCTAATAGTTGACTTTGGTCAACATTCCTAGAAAATGTACCTGAATGGAAACTATGGCGGAGTGGTTAGATTTAAAATATTGAGTTTGGTTTAGAATGACCTTTCATTTGGCTCTCGTGACTTTCAGACTCATTTTGAGCCTTGGTGGAATTTGGCTGAAAGTGCTCGTAGGAGTGGCACCTACATTCAGTTGTAACAAACTCGTATGAGAATTTTTACTTCATCATTGAGTATGAAATGTCTATTTTTGTAAGGTAACATAGTTCGTTTACATGAATAGGATTCCCGATGAATTTCGAGTGCCATGTCAAAAATTTTAGAGTTGTGGAAAATTAACTCCTCAGTTGATATCTGGTGCTAGCAGACCTCTTCTTCATGACCATGGGCCCTTGGCTGCAATTATGGAGGTTAGACTAGCATAGCCTTCAAAAACTCGGGATTGTGTCCGCAATTGTGGATGTCCAACCAAGTTGACCTTCTGTAACGACCTGCCCAACACATTGAAGTATTGTTCGCTTTTGGGCCTAAACCATCATAAATTTGTCCCTTTAGTCTCATCCCAAAAGGCACCTCACAGTATTAGATCCAGTCCTTCATTTAAATAGCTTAAAACTTTTTCTCTCTTTTTCGATATGAAATTTGCCTAAGTGAGCCAGGCGTTACGTATCATCGTTCCTGCACTCACCCCCGTAAGGACTCTGCGTCCTCGTTGAGGTTTGTCCCACCACCATACTAGTCGACAGTCAACTCTGATACCACTTGTAATGACCTAACCCAACACTGTGAAGTATTATTCACTCTTGGGCCTAGCCCATCAGGGATTTGTACCTTTGGGCTCACCCCAAAAGGCACCTCACAGTATTAGATCCAGTCGTTCACTTACATAGCCCAGAACTCTCCTTCTCTTTTTTGATATGGGATTTGCCTAAGTGAGCCAGGCGTTACATATCACTGTCCCTGTACTTGTCATGCGCTAAGCCTACACCCTAGACATTGCTGGTCCCAAGCGAAAAACTTGGCCTGGCTACTTACTCAGCGGAAGACTTAAACAACTGTGGAAAGGCTGTAAAAGTAACAAGCTAGAATAATAGCTGTCTGCATAATTGAATGTAAAGGTTCTCAAGTAATTACTAAAATAAACCTCTAACTAAAACTGTCTGAAAGGATTATCCTGACAGGCCCTAAGTAGCCGGAACTGAAATAAATATTGAAAGAACATAAATACTTCAAGAGCCTCTAACTGAGAAGAGGCCTCACCAATGTTTAGAAAATGTCTATCCTCAACGAAGCAGCTTCTGAGTGACTCTGTAACCTGCATCTATATCATAAAATAATGCAGGTCCTAAGGACTTTAGTACATAGAATGTACTCTATGTAAGATTGCCAAAATAGTAACTCAAGATAATACAATATTTCTCAAAAGATATAAACCTAACTCAGAATGAAGTGACATAATAATAAGTACTTGGTATGATGAAATTAACATGCTGAAAACGTATATGTAAAACATATCTTACTTAACTTGGGGAGTTTCTCTAACTGACAACTAGCACTATGAGCTTCGTGGTGATACAACATCTTACCCACGCTGCCAGAGCCATCTCATACTTTGCTGGGTCTGGGACAAAGAACTAGGGGAGTGGATCCATCCCAAAACTAGGCCATCTCAGTGGCTAATGAGGAATGTACCTTTATACAATCTTATCCTATACTAGCTACATTGTTTATAAGTTCAGGTAATTAATTCTACTCTCACTCATATCGGTGCTCAATAATACTCTCAAAAATGATTTTTATATAGCTCATAACTTAAAGAATATGAATTCTCAAAATCTAATCTTTCGAGAACTTATCCCAACTTATTACTTAACTTCCTCATCTGAAATCTTTAGGTTAACTTAAAGCTAGTATCAACTCAAGTCATTCAAAACATGCTATGTTACTTAGTTAAAGTGCAAGAATAAGTTCTCAAAGTGTACTTCATAAAATTAGCTTAAATTGTACATATAGTAGTCTTTTTTTTTAATTAATTACATGTTTTTTCAAGAACACCTCAACAACAGTAAATCTTGTTCATACATGTAACTTCATACTAAAATCAATAAAAGATATGGTACTATGTCAAAAAAGATCTATGAGCCAATATGTGGATGGAATTAACTAATACCTGGAAAAGAAATCTTGATTTCACATTGCAACCATGCTCTTGAATGAAAACGTAGTGATTTTAATATACTAATTATCATAATAGAATACTTTTGGAGGGCCTTACATACCTCGGAAAAGCACTCGTGAAGAATTGAAGGGATTTCTTGAGCTATAACTAGCATTCTTGATCCTATGCTTGGGTCTCTGGGAGGTGTTTGGATTAATAAAAGTGTATTCTATGCATTTAGGGTCAAAATTAGATTTAAAATTAACTAGTTTAGGCTTATGAGGTGTGGGAAAGGTCGAAACTACCATTCCAAAATAAAGAAGGAAAACTATGCAGAAATTACACAGGTGCGTGTCGCGTACATGTGTATTTTCCCCAATTTTTGCGAAATTTAGCTCCCGTAAAAAATCACCGAAAAAGAAACAAGTGAGAATCCATGTCCTAGGCGCGTTGCGGAAGGGGAACAGAAAGCCCACTATTTTGGAATTTTTTGGAAAAAAATAATTTGACTCGATTGCATTAAAATCAAGTTGACACCATTTTCTGACTCAATTTTTTACACTAATCGCAAATTCAGTCTCGAATTTGCAAACTGAGCATGGGAAGATGTGTTACGCGCAAACTCAATTCTTGGGGTAATTTAGTCTTTTCACCAGGTGTTGCAATATCTCTCCCTTGGGATCGTTCGTCCTCGAATGATAACGACATGAACAAAAGCTAGCTCAAACCACAAGATTTTCAAACTTAACAAACATAAATCTTCAAGATAGATAATGGAAGTTTACTTTCAAGATCCTCATTTTGGCCAACGAATAAGTGTGGATACTTGGCCTTCATATCTTCTTCTACTTCCCAGGTAGCTTCTCAACGAATTAGTTACTCCACAAAACCTTTACCAAAGGAATTTCCTTGGTCCTCAATTTACAAATCTGCCGATCTAATATCTGCACAGGGATCTTTTCATACGATAGATTATCCTTAATTCCAACACTTTCAACTGGGAAAACTAGAGAGGGATCTCCCAAGAACTTCTTAAGCATGGAAATATCGAATATCGGATGTATAGCACCTAATTTTATTGGTAACTCTAGCTCATAAGCAATGCAACCCACTCTTTTTAGAATCCAATTAGGGCCAATATATCGTGGGTTGAGCTTCCATTTCTTCCCGAATCTCAGAACTCCCTTCATTGGAGATATCTTCAAGTACACCCAATCGCCAACCTCAAACTCCAAGTCTTCCCTTCTAACATCCGTGTAGGACTTTTATCGGCTCTGTGCTATTTTGAGCCTCTCTTGGATAACCTTCACTTTTTATGTATCCTGATAGACTAGATTAGGTCCTATCAACCCTGCCTCACCAACTTTTAACCACCCAATGGTTGATCTACACCTTCTCCCGTAAAAGGCCTCGCACGGTGCCATTTGTATGCTGGCCTGGAAACTATTATTATAAGAGAACTCAATCAAAGGTAAATGATCATCCCAGTTACCTTTAAAGTCTAACATGCACACTATCAACATATCTTCCAGGCTCTAATAGTCCGCTCTGCCTGCCCATCTATCTGTAGATGAAAATCTATACTAAGATTCACGTTCGTACCAAGCCCCTTCTAAAGGGACTTCCAAAATTGTGCTGTGAACTGACCTCCTCTGTCCGAAATAATGGATATAGGGACCCTATGTAGCTAAAAATCTCCTTAAGATAAAGTCTAGCATAATCCTTTGTTGTATCAGTCGTCTTGATAGGTAGAAAGTGAGCTGATTGGTCATTTTGTCTACTATGACCCATATTGAATCATGCTATCTACGGGATTGAGGTAAGGTTATTACAAAGTCCATATTAATCATCTCCTATTTCCATTCTGGAATCTGAATTTTCTGGGCTACACCATAAGGCCTTTGTTGCTCTACCTTATCTTTCTGGCAATTTGGGAATCAAGACACAAACTCTACAATATCTCTTTTCATACCACCCCACCAACAGGCTTCTCGCAAATCTCTATACATCTTTATTGCACCAGGGTAGATAGAGTATCTAGCATTATGAGCCTCAACTAAGATCTTGTTTCTAAGGTTGTGAACACTTGGCACACACAATCTGCCTTGGTATCTCAAGACACCATCTCCCCTTTTTGCGAACACTAATATTGTCTATTTCTAAATATTTTCTTTCAATTAGAGAAGGATGGGATCCATATCTTGATTTTCTTTCACTTCCATCACAAAGGATAGCTCTGACCCATTTCTGATAATGGCACGACCTTCGTCGGAATCTTCATTCTGCACTCCTAAATGGGCTAGTCTATGTACCTTCTTAGCTAACTCTTTCTTTTTATCCTCAACGTGAGCCATGCTCCCTATGGTCACCCTGCTAAGAGCATCAACAACTACATTAGATTTACCTGGACTATAGAGAATACTCATGTCATAGTCTTTCAGCAACTCCAACCATCTCCTTTGGCTCAAATTTAACTCCTTTTGGTAGAATACATATTGCAAGCTCTTGTGGTCCGTGATACATCCACGTATCCACCATCTAGATAATGTCTCTAGATCTTTAGAGTAAACACCATCATAGCAAGCTCAAGATCATTAGTTGGGTAATTATTTTCATGAAACTTAAGCTGTCTGAAGGCATATGCTATCACCTTGCCTCTCTTCATCAATACACAGCCTAAGCCAGCTCTGGAAGCATCACAATATACACAAAGTCATTGGCTCCCTCTGGTAGGGATAATACTGGGGCTGTCGTCATCATAGTTTTCAACTCTCAGAAATTCTAACCATTCTAACTTAGTATTCTTCCTAGTCAGCATAGTCAAGGGAGCTGAGATAGAAGAAAACTCCTCTACAAACCGTCTCTAGTAACCTGACAAGCCCAAGAAACTCCTTATATCTGTGGGAGTTATAGGCCTTGGCCAATTATTTACTACCTCAATCTTTTATGAATCAACTTGGATACCTTTACCAGATATAATATGCCCTAAAAATGCCACAGATGCCAAACGAAACTCATACTTAGAAAATTTGGCATATAGCTACTAATCCTTAAAGGTCTGAAGGATAATTCTAAGATGATCTGCATGCCCCTCCTGGCTATGAGAGTAAATTAAGATATCATCTATGAATACAATAACAAACATATCTAGGTACGAACTCAACACCCTATTCATAAGATCCATGAAAGTTGTTGGTGCATTCATCAGCCCGAAAGACATAACCAAAAATTCATAATGGCCATAGCAAGTTCTAAAAGCTGTCTTAAGAATGTCTCTATCTCTCTAACTTTAAGCTGATAATACCCAGATCTGAGATCTATTTTGGAGAAACAAGTAGCACCACAAAGTTGGTCGAATAAGTCATTAATTTTGGGAAGAGGATACTTGTTCTCTATGGTGACCTTGTTCAACTGACGGTAATGTATGTACATCCAAAGAGAACCATCCTTTTTATGCACAAAAAGGAATGGAGCACCCCAAGGTGAGATGCTTGGTCTAATGAAACCTTTACCAAGAGATCTTTGAGCTGCAACTTTCACTCTTTTAGCTCTGAAGGAGCCATACGGTATGGAGGGATGTATATAGGCTTAATGTCAAGAAGAGTGTCTATCCCAAAGTCTATCTCCCTATTAGGAGGGACTCTAGGAAGATCCTCAGGAAAGACTTTTGGGAACTTATTCACAACTAGGACTGACTGAAGAGATGGTGCCTCGGCATGAGAATCCTGAACTCTGACTAGGTGGACATGCACCCTTTGGAAATTAACTTTCTAGCTTTAAGATACGAGGCAAACTGACCCTTAGGGATAATTGAGCTACCCCTTCACTCTATGACTAGTTCGTTCGAAAATTGAAATTTGACTACCCTGGTTCTACAATCTATGGAGGCATACCCAACATTAAGCCAATCCATGCTTAGGATGACATCAAAATCTACCATGTGTAATTACAGCAACTCAGCTACAATAGCCTTATGATAAACTAAGACTGGACAACCTCTATAGATCCTTTGGGCTAAAATAGACTTTCTAGTAGGAGTGGAAATACTGAAAAACTTAAGAAGGCATTCTGGATTGACCCCAAACTTCACAGCTACATATAGGGTTACAAATAACAATGTGGCTCCTGGGTCTAATAATGTATAGACATCATAAGTAAAGTTTTTGAGCATACTCGTAACCATATGTGGTGAGTTCTCCTTCTCATGTTTGGTGCCCATGGCATACAAGTAGTTTATGCCCTCGCTTGCTCCTACTGCAGTGCCCTTATGAGGTGGCTTACCCTATGGTGCTAAAAAACTTATTGTCATCTATTATCTCTTATATTCTGTTTCCCCATAGGATAATCCTTCAAGATATGCCCCACCTAACCACATTTGAAATAACTATTTGTGCCGATAAGACACTCTCTAGGATAAGACCTATCATACTTACCACAAGTATGGTAACGATTCGATCCTTGAGCTATACTACCCCTTTGATGGGCTACCATGGAACCTATGGTGCTGTAAGCCCTGCTCATTCCTGACTTTCGATGTAGGTGTAATAGCGGATGAAGGTGCTGGTCCGGCTATCTTAGGTTGAGAGGATTAGTGATTTCCACCTCCAGCCCCCCTCTAACCTGTGTCCTAGCCTGATGTCTTGGCCCTCTTACTCCTAAACGCTTCCCTATCCTATATTTTCTCCTCCTCTACCTACAACACATGGGTCATCAAGTAGGCTATATCCATATCCCCAATCAATATTAAGTTCCTCCCTTCTCTCTTAGTCATTCGAGCGAGCCCTGACACAAAAAGATCCATCCTAGTATGCCTGTCTAGCACCATAGCTAGAGCATAATGGGACAACTGAGTAATCTTGAGGTTGTACTCCCATACACTCATATTCTCTTGCTTCAGGTTCAAAAATTCCCTCACCTTCACCTGTCTCAACTCTCTAGGGAAATATTATCCCATAAAGGCCTCCTCAAACACCGCCTAACTAACAGCTGGCGCCCCATCTACCCTGCTTCCTTTTCACTGAGTAAACCAGAGTCTAGCTAATCCCTTGAGCTGGTAGGTAGCTAATTCAACCCACTTAGCATCATATATATGCATAATGTGGAACACTTTATGGAGCTCCTCAATGAAATTCTCGGGATCCCCTTTCATATTAGACCTCATGAATTCTAGTGGGTTTATCCTTATAAACTCCCGAACCCTAGCAATATTTGACCCATCATTTCTGCCACCTTCCTAGTGACTTCCCTGTGTAGTGACCGCCTGAGCCAAAGTCTGGATGGCCTGGTGAAGCTCAGCATGAGAGATGTTCGCTTGTTGTGGCTTCTTCATAGGCACAACTGGACCTCTAGGTCCTTCAGGAATTGGGCCGAGCTGGTTTGCATTCCTCTTGGCTGGCATCCTCTGCCCTTTACTAGTTTGTTAGCTCTGCGTAGAGGCATGATCTAAAAAACACAGTGTGAACCATAAGTTAGGAGGGACTTAAAAGAGATATGCTCTTAAGTATGAGACAAAGAATAACAATTAATGGTGACACTTTCTAATATCCCGTAGCCTCCCTATTATTGATGTACCACGCTTCACACTATAACATAGACTCTACTAGACACGGTTCCATAGACTCTCTAGGACTCCTGATTTCTATACTCTAATACCAAGTTTGTCACGCCCCGAGCCTAAACCCCAAATGTAACTGGCACTCAAAACCATTTCTATTCTCAAGAGAACTACCTGGCATGGATACTTACTCAGCGGAAGACTTAAACAACTGTGGAAAGGTTGTAAAAGTAACAAGCTAGAGCAATAACTATCTACATAACTAAATGTAAAGGTTCTCAAGTACTAGCTGAAATAAACTAGAACTAGAATACTTGACACATAGCCTATGGAACCTCTAACTACAACTGTCTGAAAGGACTTCCGGGATAGGCCACAAGTAGATGGAACTAAAATAAATACTGAAAGAACATAAATACTTTAAGAGCCTCTGACTGAGAAGAGGCCTCACAAATGTCTGGAAAATATCTGTCCTCAACGAAGTGGCTGTTGAGGGACTTTGGCACCTGTATCTGTATCATAAAACTATGAAGGTCTTAAGGACGTCAGTGCATGGAATGTACGGTATATAAGATGGCCAAAACAGTAACTCAAGATAATATAATATTTCTCAAAAGACATAAACATAATTCAGAATGAAGTGACATAATAATAAGTACTTGGTATGCTGAAATTAATATGCTAAAAACTTGTATGTAAAACATAATTTACTTAACTTGGGGAGTTTCTTTGACTGACAACCAGCACTATGAGCTTCATGATGATACAACATCTTATCATGCTACCAGAGCCGTCCCATACTTTGTTGGGGTAGGGACGAAGAACTATGGGACTGGATCCACCCCAAAACTGGGCCATCTCAGTGGCTAATGAAGATGTACCTTGGTACAATCCTATCCTATGCTAGCTACATAGTTTATGAATTCAAGCAATTAATTCTAGTCTCACTCATATCGGTGCTCAATAGTACTCTCAAAAATGATTTTTATATAGCTCATAACTTAAAGAATTTGAATTCTTAAAATCTG